>JAAEAF010007658.1:0-50607 GCA_011037195.1 Triatoma infestans
TAATTTTGTGCAGCTAAAAGGATGAATATAAGAAAATTATCTATAATTGAAAAATTTAAAAGAATAATTTTTAAAAAAATTAAATATTTCCACTTTTTTTTAGGTTAGGTTTGTAAGATATTAAATCAGCTAAAATTTTAATATCATAAAGGAAAATTACCGTATTTAATGTAAAACATTTAGTTATGAAAAATAACATAATTTCTCTCCATCTTTCTGTTCAAAAATGTTTTTAAAACAACCTTGAACTTTTTGTTGATTTTATATTGCGGTTTGTAAGGGGTGGGAAAAGGGTTAGGATTTTTGTTTTATGGGCGGCTGGTAAATTATTATTTTTAATTAATTTTTTTTTTTAAATATGTATTTTAAAAATATAACCTCTCTAACTATGGCTAACCTTCTTCAGTCAATAAATTATAATGTATATTTTCAAAGTGATCATCTTGAACAGGAAATTAATGAAATAGGACGGCAAATTCGTTTAAGGAAACTAAGAGGGATGGACCTGTGAAAGTGGAGGCACGCTCGCCGTTCACTGTTCCATTGGCTAGAGGAGGGGAAATATTGTAGGATCGAAAAAAAAAAAGGAATAGGACTTAACGGTTTGGAGACAAGCAGAGAGGGGTAGCTGGGATAACTGTCGTGCTTCATGTTTCCTCTAACCACCTTCCGCTGCCACCCCCGCAAGTATACTAGGGACTGGAAAGAGGACCCGACCTCTTACAGTTTAGATTTAGAAAATGATGAAAAGGGGCCGGAGAGAGAGGGGAGAGCGCTATAGAGAAATGAAAGAAACAGGGTGGGCGCTTACACAGAGGAAGGCAATTTTTATGATTGGAGACATTGCGTGATATCAGAATAGATAGTCACCGCTGTGATAGATGGACTATAGTAAAGAAAATTGAGCGATGCACGGAACTAAAACAAAATATATACAAAAAAAAAAAGAAAAGAACTTTTACCTTTCAGTATTTTTATTATAAAGAAATTCTGTAAATAATATCCTATAAGTAAATATTCATTTTGGCCCTACGGTGGGTAACTACAAAGATATTACACTATAAGTGGAAATAAAAGTTTGTATTCCTTTTAACTTACAAAAGCCTATATAGCTAAATCCACTAAGAGCAGAAAGATTAATTTTGTTTGTCCAGGGAGTCTTTATTTGAACATTGTAAATAGTAATATACTAAAAGTATGTCAAGATCCTTGTAGAAATGAGTAAGAAAAAGTGGAGGTTGTCATTTCTCCAGGATTCTTGCCAAATCCACTGCCAACCCTACAAAGATCTAGTGCGGCTTTTTTCGCCAGCAGCAGTGTTTGTATATAGAATGTGCAAACAATGTTAAAAGTATCATTCCTGTTTTTTCAAGTAAGATACCAGAAGGAGCCAAAATCAGAGTGCCACTGAAAAAGTGACTTTTCCCTAAGAGATTTAACATGGAATGTAAGACAGGAAAGACACACATATGCAGAAAAACTCTTCGCCACTTTAGATTTGTCTTTGAAGCGACTTGTTCACATATCATTAACTGAATTTCCTTTCGTAAATTTTCTGGTTTTCATTTTTTTTGGTTCTAAATATATTGAATAAGGAATCGTGCAGAATTTTTCATCAGTTTAAAGCAGATGAATTTAAAGAAAATTTAACAAAAACATTTTTGTGCCTAATTATAGACATTTTCTCCCTTTCTCTCTCTCTCTCTCTCTCTCTCTCTCTCATTTATGGCAGACAAGGCAGAAGATGTAGTTGGATATTTTTAGAAGGAATGGCTATAAAGTAAAATCCAATTACGACATGAAAGATCTATACTGATTTCCTGGATGTTAGTGTTTGTGGACACCCATCTAAAAAGCGTTGTTTATTTATGTTAGTGAAAATATGTAGTGATAGGGAGGAGAAGTTAAAGTGGTGAAGATGTTTTCTGATAGTCAGTAGCATTAAATAGTTTGAAAAAGAGCCGTGCTGGAGCTCTAAATTAGTGGATGAATGAAGGAGAAGGCTTTTAAAAGCCTCGCACAGAGAAGCAGATTGGAGCTCTTCTGGGTACCTGGACACAAGGGCGGACGAGTTCACTAAGGTGGAATTCACATTAAATGTTTTGTGATTCTTAATCAGCAGTAGCCGTCACTAAACAATTCTGCGACAGAGAAGTTAAAGAATAGAGAAACAAATATAAGACAGGGGTGGGACTTAGAGGATCTTCTTTCCCTGAGAAGGATACAATTGAGAGTCCTGGTAGGTGTATTGACGTGACACGCTTTGGGTAGCCAATCATTTACGCAAAATAGGTAGGACTTACTGTCTTTTGTGCCAGAATTGTGACGATGAAGGCAGAAAAATTGTGTATCAATTTTTTTTTTGCCAGGGTCCCACTTAGCGCCAATATTAGGTTCCGCATATGTGGGAGGGCAATACTCTCCTCGGAATAGCTGGTTGGGGAGATCAAGGCTATCTAAGAGATTGAAGTACAAGGCCGGTAGATTGCTGGGGAAGGCTTCTTAGAAGCTGAGAGTAGCTTTATTTTATTTGTTTCAAATTGTAGGGGGATAAGAGCGATATTAGGTTACGTCCCGCGATTTCTGTAATGCACCCATTATAATAATAATAATAATAATAAAATGTGTGATGATGAGCTACAGATTGCCTGGGTTCCTACAGAAACCCAAAGAATTGTATACATCACAAGTTGTTCATGTTGCCAGGCTGGTATTATAACGCCCATTCTACTTCTAAATCAGCCCAAATATTCTCCATAATTTCCAGACAATTCTTTAGATACTTACACTCTATGACACTAATCTTTAACCCTACAACAATTAGGAATACAAAATTTTGTTGTTTTATTTCCCCTGGATAAAATGGCCCATCAACAGCGCAGACCACTACAAACTAGTGGTTTATTATAATAATAATAACAATAATTCCCTATGAAGGATTCATGGTGAATTAACTAACCACACAATTCTCTAAATTAAGGCAGCAGATAATGGGTAGTTGTTATTGTTTAGAGAAATGATGTATTTCACACTGTATTCTGTATAACAAACTATTAACGGAGTGTCCGTTTGAAATGGATAGTGTTATTATTATTACAAGTGAATTACATTGTTTATATAAGTGTGTGTACGAAATTATGTAAATATGAGTGAGAAGATAGTATGTAAAAGGGGTTCAGAGTTGGACATTTAATAGCAAGAGCATTACTATAGCTCAATATGCTACAATATACAAACATGTAACTTTATCAAATATATATGTATGTGTTTACAAAACATACATAGAAAATAACAAACATTATAAGTTGAAATGTACTAACATTTTGAATTATCAAATATTTTGCTAAATATGTTTTTTGTAAAAACAATAATTACCAACTACAATATAATTAATATTTTAAATTAATCCTCTATTTCTATGACATTCAAAACAGAGTACGTATTAATATTTGTCTCAAAATTTGAAAAGGATAAGTAAAAACCGATAAAAAGAACAAGTTTGACGTAACAGAGGGCTAAGAATAGTTTATTGTAGGCAATTTTTATAGCAATAGTACTCATAAAGACAAAAAAACAGTTATGTGTTTGAATAAACTAATTCACATCTGATTGGCTATCGTAATATTATTAACGTACGAAAAACACAAAGATACATATTATCAGTAAACACCTCCAATAAGAATGTGCATGTTTTGCTTAGCTAATGAACCTACTTAGATAATATATAACTCAAAAACTACTATAATAACAAATGTTAAGTAGGTAGATCGTGTAATCCCCTTCAGTTTATAAAGACGGACAGTTGGTTTTACTACTGTGGTTGGTGGCTCAGATAGTTCCAACGTGTAAAGAATTTAAAGAAGCATCCGCTATTCCATGCATATGGATTCTGTTTCCTTTTCTTAGAGGAAGTAAGAGGAAGTATGCGATCTTGTACAATTTTCTGAAGTGAATTTTAACCGGAAATACATGTGGTCAGTATCATTAAAAAAAAGAAGGAAAATCCCAGGTATACCAACTATGAAAAGAGTTACAACTTTTATTTGAAATATTTTCCGGGGGGAAAATCATTTAAGGGGTATTCTGGGAGAGGTATGTCCTCTAAAGTGTCATTTCAATATAATATACGATTCTATCGTCTATAATAATATTAATAAAAATTAAATATGTTTCCAAAATGTTCTGTGTTTTAAGAAAATCGGATGCACATATATACGACATCGTATATCGTCCTCGTACATCTTCAGTTATATGTGAAATTTATGACTAGCTAATACACATATAAATAAATAATAAATTAAAAGTATGAAAATTGCAGTAAGATTAAAGTCCTAGGAATGGTTCATTTAGTAAGTTGCTTACTCCTTTCAATAAGTAAATAAACCGACATTGCGTAAAGAATAAATTTGGCATTTAATTAAATATGGCATTTTTGGGGGAGGAGTGTGGTTATGTGATTCTCTAAAGTGCTATCATAGTTGATTATATAATTCTACCATTCAAACAAAATTAATTAAAAATAAATAGATGGCCAAAATATGGAGTTTCAAGAAAATTAGTAAACCGGAAGTGCGCTTTTACTGAACATTTTTTTTTCAGTTTTCGACGAACTCCAACGAATTTCATCAAATTTAGTACACAAACTCTAAAATTTGTCAATTACAATTTTGAAAAATGGAGTAAGAGAAAGTTGTTTGAGCGTTTCACACCAGATTTTTACTTTTGTTTTAATAATATACCAAAAATTAAACAAAGATGAAAGTAAAGAAAGTGTATGAAGAACTTTTTCTAAAAAATTTTCTTGCTAATAGGAATAATAATAAAAATATATTAATTACTTATCACTACCACCAAAGAGAGCTACTAATATCATGCTTCTTTCTCTACCATAGTACAGCGCCACTGATGCAATTTACTACTCATCTAACACGTACTAAGCAACGGCTACTACTTTTGAGCAACAAGCTCCGCTCAACTCCAAGAGGATTTTTTTTTAAATAAAAAAAATGGGCCCCACGGGGCTCAAGCCTTAAACAAGACAACCAGTCTGTAGATAAATAGTTATCGAAAAGTCTTAACCAGTAAATCTTAATATAACCATCTCTTAAGAGCTACTCAGTCTACAGCATCAGCATCAGTATTATCTTCGGCTAATGTTTTGTCTTTAGTCACTGTCTTAATCGCAGCTCATTATTTATCATTCTGTTAAAACCAATAATCGTGCAAATTATGGTGTTTGAAGAGGCTTCAATATCACATCATTTTTTCTGATATTATAAAGCTAACAGCACTAAACAGACGATAATTCTGAAAAAGTATCTTATTTTTTCCCTCAAAGTGAAACAGCTTGTAAAGAAATAGTTGCAAATCGATGGAAATTCCAAAAGATAGATATTATTTAACATTTTCTTAAAGTTCAGAAAGGTTTTTTTGTTTTTTTTTTTTAACATTTCAGTTCAACATAATGT
This sequence comes from Triatoma infestans, assembly GCA_011037195.1. Lineage (NCBI taxonomy): Eukaryota > Metazoa > Arthropoda > Insecta > Hemiptera > Reduviidae > Triatoma > Triatoma infestans. Next base: position 5,469 of record JAAEAF010007658.1, read on the forward strand.
TTAAGATCTGAAAATCAGTTATTACATTCACAATTGATTCTTATATTAAGTCTTCTAGGCTGTACGTGTAAATTACATTTATCGCAGAATTTATCTAAGTATAGGACCCTATTAAAATGATCCGAACTAGACCCATGCAACACTAGTCTATCCACAAACCTGGAAATCATTTATCAGCCGCGATGCTTCAATTATTTAATTATTTAAAGACTCATCAGAGATCTTCACTCACTATAAATGTATATTATTACTAGAATGTTTAAAAGAATTAATCAGAGTAGAAACAATAGTTGTGATAGATATAATAAAATTATTTAATTAATTCTTAATAAACTGACCATGGTAAGAATGGAAACGAAAGATCTAACTTATTCATAAAAACAAAAGAAGTATAAATATTACGTTGATATAATCTAATATCTGGAAGGCATAGGTTTATCTTTTTTTTTGTTTTCATTGTTTTTATTACATCTGTTAATCACAACAACAACTCAACAACTTCATTTTTTTTTTATTTCTTTCCTCTTTATCTTGATGACAAGATAAACACATTGCTTTACTGTTAAAACAAATTAATTAAGTGTTTAGACAAGTGTATGAGAAGGTGGGATTGGGAGGGCGCCAAATGATACAACAAGGGGGTCAATGTTGACGGTAGGAGAGAGGGGGAGAGAGAGAAGATAACTACTTGGCCACAGTACATAATACGTGTGGTATTACCTTCCTCTTCTAGCCCTAGGTCCCTCCGGTGGTCAGCCCTTCAAGCTCTCAAGTACATATGTAGGGTCCTGAGTTAGTACTTCCTTGGTCATTTGTTTAACCCTTTCTTGTTTTTTTTATTTTTTATTATTATCCTCTTTCTCTTGGTATTTCATTGTTTTATATGCTTTACTGGTCATGTAAATTACTTCCAATATCTGAATAGGAAATTGGTAAGCTAGAAAATTTCCATTATTTGTCTATCTTTAATCCTTTTATATTGACGTAAAGAAAGCCGAAAGAGAAATATCAAGATAATAGCAACAATCGGCTAAAGCCCCCAGTGGACTTTGGCCTCCACTTGCAGAATCCTTTCCCAGTCTTGTGAGGCCGCCCACTAATTATTTTTCCCAAAAATGATTGCAGCTTTCTTCATAACTCCTCAAATTTCCATCTCAAATTTTGTTTTTCTCTTCCATTCTAGCTGCTCCTATTCAACCTTTTTTTTTTACAATCCGCTCTTCATTCTTGTAGGTGTGTCCAGCCCAACATATCTTACCTTACTAACTTCACAATCTTCACTAATTCTGGTTTCTTATATATAGTTTTTTTTTTTTTAGTTCCCTGGTTCGACTTCCTTCTCCAGATATTGCTATCACAAACTGGTCCGTAGATACTCCGAAGGTCAATAAGTTTTCTTCATCTAGGTAACACTGAGGGTCCCTAACTTAACAATAAAATTCAACACTTCAACTTCCAACATAGGGGCTGCAAAAGCAGGTGATGTGGGTTTGAGTTTAGCGAACCCGAAGCAAACTCTAGCTTAACATGAAGCACTTATATACATTTTATTACGCCACAGACGTCTAAGAAACTAATTAATTATTATCAACTATATTAACTAAAGTAATTAAAAACAATGGAAATTATTCTTAACTATCCATTTAATTTTTAAAATTACATTTTCGTTTAAGTTTATTTAATAATTTAAATGGGCCACATCGATTTTTCCCATTTAATCGACATTAGTGTTTTACATTAAAGTGTAGCATTAAGACAGTGAAATGGGCGGAGGGAGGAAAGCACTTCTCAATAATATCACAGGTTGAGCGATATACAGATATTATAAAAATAATTTAGTTAAGTGAAAGCGTCATTTGTCAAGAGGGCGGTTGGAGGCGACCAGTACGCGTGGACATGGCTCAACATCAGCCACACCGACAACGCCTGCTAACTATAAAAAGCAAAACAAACGTTTCCCCTTAATGGTTTGTCGTCACCTTTAATCGTAGTTTTGTTTTTAACCCATTTACTATACTTGAGTTATATACTGAATGAAGTACAAGAGGTGGGGGAGGGACCATGTTTTTTCCCCGTGATCGCAAAGTGGCCGTTAATATTGCCATCATTTTTGATGGACCTCAATATTACTAATAGCATGCAAAGATCTTTCTTAATGTTATGCATATTAAGTTAACCGATAAAAACATAGCCGAATGTACTTGCTACTTAAGTCGTTTTCTCAGAATCCTAATTTTTTATGTCCATGCGATTTTGTAAAAACAAAAACAAAAAAAAAAGAACTAAAAACAGTGAAGATGATTATTTTGGGTGGACATACGTACATGTTTGTATTGGCATATGATCTGTTCTCACTGTTGACACTTTAAAAGGATGACGTCATCCATTGGTAAAATCAATTTTCTCAGGGAAAAACTTTCCAAACAAAAGCGATAGGTCTGTCTGTAGTTAGAAAACTAAAAAAAAAAAAAATTAAAGTCGTACAGATTTTTTTAACACTCTGAATTTTAGCAACACTATTACTCCTCATCTGTCGGCGTTATGGACCGAGTCAATTCTTGGCCTGCTCACTGCTTACTAGACCACAATTCCCTAATCGATAATCCTCGGGCATCAATATGTAATTTTTGATACTCATAATGGTACTCATAATGTCCTGCAATGCTTTTAACCGGACTGGACATCCAATATCCTACACACCTGAGTATACCATTACAATCGCTGGCATCTTACGAAGGAGTTTACAGTTTATACTTTATGCAGTGCTTATATTTCTTGATTTCTTTACTAACCAGCCAGTTGCCGTTCACCCTTATCGGACCAAAGATTTTTCATAATATACTCCTTTTGTACCTATCCAACCTGTCACGTGGTTCCTTATTCAAAGTCCTAGTTTCGCTAGCATATGTTACAATAATAGTCTGATCAGAGTTTTGTAGATTTATTACCTTGATTCTTTGGTTGTCTGCACAATTTCTTAATATTTTACTTACTTTCCAGCAAATATCCTTTTTCTAACTTCCTCGCCTTTGATTTCGTTATCATTTATTATAATAGGGCCCTAGTCGGGGGAAAAAATTTGGATACTACTTCAAAATTGTGGCCATTTGATGGGTCGCATAAACCAATCTTTTAAGTCTGAGATTCTCGGTGCTTTTATCAACCCTAGCGCTTTTTATCAATAAAGGCAATTAAAGAACAACGGCGACAGTGATAGATCTCCTTGTCGGGATCTATTTTCGATGTCATTTTAATTCACCTTAAAATTACGTAGCTGTTAATACCAGAAAATATACTGATATAACACTTTAGAGACAAGCCTACTCACTCGCCCATAGAAGCATTCTAGAATAAATTTTCCCAGATATATGTTTCAAATAAAAGTTTAAAGAAAAGTCTTTAAGAGGTCATTTTTTAGAGAAAATTGAAAAAATTCTTTCAGTGAATGGAACTTATGGATGAAGTTTTTTGACGTACATCTTCTAATAGGAACTTCTGATGGTGATAATCGAAACTGAATATCCGGTTTGGTCTTAAGAGTGAAAAAGAGATAGAGTGTGAGAGCGACCAATTCATAAAGACCACTTTATCGTATTCAAGGGATCTTACAAAATGTATTTCCGATGAACAATCAATTCTAAATTTGATGCGATCACAGTACTTCCTTTTAATAGCGTTCAAAAGAAAAATATAAAAGTTAAAAATTAAAGATGGGTTATAAGAATTTCTGTGCTTTTCTTTAGGTAATAAATCTAAATAGCAAGATAAAAACAAGATAAATAGATTATAGACTTTTAAAATAGAATTAAGTGTTTAAAACAGGAATGAATTTATTATTTTGGGGCATCTTTAGCCCAAACCACCTAGATATAAGACAAATCGATAATATAACATTTGAATAGAGCCGAAGGAAAGAACCTTTTTCTTTCCATTATAAAGATAAAAATGTAATTATTGAATTGACGTATAATTATGTTGATATATGGGTTAAGGTATATGATTGGCGCTTCTTTGTATACTGATAATTCCAGAAAGAGAGAGAGAGAGTTGCCGGCAGAGTGCGGTATGCTATTGTTTTGTTGGGGTTTTATTTCAATGTGTTTGTAAATAATAGTTGTGTAGTGGTATGGTGCTACAAGTATCTTATGCAAACTAGCACAACCACTAGTGAGCAACCACCGCGGCGGCATTCACGGACATCGTACACTTCTTTCGGCTTGCTTCTTTAAAGAACACATTAATCTCCTCATTCTCTCCGTCTTTCTCTCTCTCTCTCTCTCACGCACACATACACAACGTTCTCCTCCAGTATACCCTATTTTCTTCTTGGTTGTACTTCTTTTCGTTCTACCCTCTCTGGTGTTGTTACTTCTCTTCAACCCCTTTGCTCCTTATCCTCATGGTATCCTCTTGCTCCTTACTTATTTGTATGTCATGGCAATATATTTTCTAAGTAAAAATCCTCCATCCACTACAGACACTGCTGCCAACCCTTTTCTTTCCGGTTTTTTCTTTCTCATTCTCTTTCTCATTTTTCCTCTAAATACCAACACACAAACACACAAACAAACCCACAAAAACCAAACACATAAACGTACGCATGCTAATTCAAAAATAAAGCCGTTTTTCTCCGGTCAAATTAACACACTATAAACTTTTAAAATAATCAAGAAATAAGAGGAGTTTTTATGTGCAGATGGGACTCCTCCTAAGATTGAATTGCCCAGATTAGGGGAATATAAAAAGGTAACGGAGAAACTTGCAACAAGAATAAGAACCTCAAGAACAAGATCATCTGTCCTCCTTAAATTAACAAACTGCTGTATTGTTCCTTGTCTTTTGCCCACACAATACTAAACAAGGGAAAAAGTAAGATTGATTTAGAAAAATTTCATCCCTTAATCAGCATTTACATTTCTTATAATTATTTCTACTTATTTTACTTTTACTGACGTTTCCCCACGTTGGGTGGTTATCAGATCACTCCTTCCCTCCAAAATTCCCTATCCTGCGAATCTCCATCTCTCAGCCCTTTTCCAGCTATCATCTCCTCAATCTCATCCTCCCATCTTCTTGTAGGTCTACCCTTCCTCCTGTTTCTCGGGGGGAATCTACTTGCTCACTTTCTCTGGTCATCTTTCTTCTAAGATGACCATACCATGTTAATTTCCTTCTTTTAATGTCAATCTCCTTCCTTATATTCTCCGATCATAATTTTATCCATTCTGATCTTCCACAAGCATCTACTTTAGCACTCCATATCCGCCACCTTAGCTTCGCGCAGACTCTTTCAGAAGTAATCAATGTTTAGGCGAGTATACTCTCAATGAAGCATACAAAATTCTTTTTTAGTTTCTTTGCATAGAATTCTATTCCAGAGAACTGGGTGAAATATCCTCACTGTTTTTTGCAGGGTTTATTTACGCCTTCGCTGAATCTCTTATTTCAAAACTGAACCCAGTTATTGAACCCAGCATTTCCACTTTTACATCTGACCTGCTCAATAAATTCCTCTTCATTCTGTTCTATCATCATATATTCAGTCTTGTTGTAATTTATACATTATCCTCATTCTCCAGTCCGAGGAAAAAACTCCTGTTATAATTATCACTTCTGTAAGAATCCAAGAACACCACCCAGTTTCTTGTGCCAAGAGAGTGGTTAAAAAGTCAAATACCAACTAAAGATATATGTGACTTCCATGCGTTCGCTGTATCCACAGTATTTCGCAGTAATCTTAAAAGTGTATGGTATGGTGTACGTTATGGTCGCATTGAAGACATTCATTCATGGACACACAAGTATTATTTTTTGGATGGGGGAAACGCTAATTTTTACTTAAACTTGAGGTTCAAAAACGAAAAAAAATCGTAAGAAACGCAACTTGATATTTCGTTTAGGCAAGACCATTAGTATGTGACACGAAAGTTTCGCAAAATTCATCAACTAGGAGAGTCATTACTTAATTTTTTTTTTTTCGATTTCTCGTCATTTTCTCAAACATGGCTCCAACGATTTTTTGTTTCAACTTTGCATCCTGTCAACATACATAAATACCTATCACTTTATGTGAAACATTTTCCTGGGAAAATTGATTTTGGGGGGGGTTTGAGGGAAGGGTAACGGTTAAATCTCATGAAAAATGACATAGGAAGATTGGTTTATTGTTTAAACAATCAAATGGTTTATATAATAGTTCGATTTTCTCTTCAAGGTTTATTTTTAGAAAACATGATAATAAATTGGTTTTACGTTTGCCTGGATGCGTTTGTATAAGATATTAACAGTTTAACATTGCATTTTATACTGCAGTTAATATTTAAAGCACATGTAAAGAGTATGTTTTATGATTATGCGTCAGAAACATGGATATATGTATTAAGTGAAGTCCTTGGTAAACCGACCATCTTTTTTTAGTAAATCAATGGTGTAAAGGAAAACTTTCTGTACTTAGCCTTACACAGCTGGCAGAATGTAAAGGAAACTGAAAGAAGGATTGCCGGCACTCACGTCGTACAGTTCAGATAAACCTAGTGTATAGTTGGGTGTAGGCTGTTAGCAAGGTACGCACGCAACTAGACAGAGAAAAGAGCGCACTACCATACAGACCACCACGCCACTCAGTATGGTGGAAGTGACGTGATTTAGGCGTCAGTCGCCTGTCTCTCCTACAGATCTAGATAGCCACTGTTAACTTCCCTTTATAATCCTTACTTTATTGTTGAAGGTGGTAAAGCGCCAAGCTAAGTTTGCTCTCTCGCTCTAGCCCACTCTTACGGCACTACATTAAGTACTTTGAGAAATTTTAAACCTCATTTTATAGTCTATAAACACGGTAAGAGAAATTATTGCATTCTTTATATACAGGTCTTCGTTTATTTATTTATTTTTTTTTTTGGAATAAGTTTTTCAGTTATTTTTATACATAATTTAAATTATAAAAATATAATTCATTTATTGCAAACGTTTCTTCTAACTCTGATGTTGTTACAAATACTGTTTTTGAAAGCATTGTGGTCACCATTCCAAAAAATGACCATACTTTTCGTTCTCTTACCACTGTAACAGGTTGAATTGCGATAGTGTCTGATTTGCGTACTAGGTTTTCACCAGTTTATTTTTTCTGAGGTCCTCTGAGGACGAAAAATGTTTTCTACAGAATTTTACACAATTTGTATATGAACAGCAATATAAAAATTGGGTTTTTCTTCTTTTGAGCATCCCTAGAAGAGTTCAGAAGAATGTTTCGGTCCAAAAAAAAAACTTTTAATTGAAAGTGCCACTTTATTGATAAAAACTTTACCGCGTGTAAGGGTGTTATGAGGAGATGTTGGTTGTTGATGATGATAGATAAACACCTTAAGATTGGTTTAGATATATAATTGATATGTGTATATATATATAACTGACTGCCAGGGACTTTACACTTTAGAATTTAGAACTGAACTGAACTGACAGACTGACGTGGCTAAAATGTTATGTAAGGAGTGTGAATCAACAGAATGATGTCTGATGTGTAAGACTGAATTGAACAGAATGAATTTTGACTGTCTCTCTCTCATATATATATCCACTGGCCGAACCTCTCCTCTCTGTGCGAGAGGGGCTGTTTCTCTCCGCTAGAGTGGATGAGTGGTGGGGGTTCACTACCCCTACACCGCGATATTCTTAAAAATGAGTTCCAATATTTGTATTTAAATTTGATGTACGTATATTTACGAGAAGCATTTTTCTTCTTAGTAAATATATGATATGCCGTTTCAATGACCTTTCCAATCCTTTTATTGCCAATTAATAACTCCTATTCATCTTGGAAATATCTTAAGGAATCTTGGCGATCCTATGAATATCCTGGCTTAACTATAACGAAAACTTCTAGGCTAACGCTAGCTCATAACTTCTAAAATAATAGGCTAAAATAATAGCAAAAGGTTTTAAAGAAGTGGTTAATGTGAGTTTGGTATGCTCAGAAGACAACACTAGCTCACCATTACGCGCACTCACACACACACACACACCACATTGTGCAAATTACTGACAAACACTGGGTTACACAGTAAGTAGAGTTTTGAATTTGGCTTTGTAATTGTAGTCAGGCCTTTTTACACATCTAAAGCTATCTCCTCCTATTAGTAAAACATTAACCGTGTACAAATTTCAGCCTCTAAAAAACTGAAAGAGAAAATCTGTGTTACTTTCTCTTAGTGGATGTGATTCTCGAAAAAGAAAAAATTGTGTTTTTAGAGGTTGATCTTAGAGATTATTCACTCGAAACATTTTTTGCAAAAAAAAAATATTTCGTTTTCTGTCGGAACTGTGATATAGGTTTGGCCCTAAGAGGTTGAAAATTGGAGATTAGCTAAGTGTTTTTTCCGTGCCCCCACGGAAGATTCAAATTTTGGAGAAGCAAGCATTATAATGCGTGATCCCACCTAGACTATTGCTAAGGACAATTTCTTTCTTTTAAGCATCCAAATTATGTTAAAAGAAATTCTATAGAAACTTTTACACTGATGTTCTTACTGACAATACTGCAAAACATCAAGAAAACAAAAGTAATAAACGACAGCAGCCTAATACTTCCCAGTGAGTGGCCCTAAGATGTTCAGGTAGTTTCACACAGATTCGTCTTGAGCAGTAATTTTAGGAAAAATTCTACTCAAATTATAAAATGTTTTAATCTAATAATAATAATTAAAAAAAAATATCGTTCGTGATTTCAAGCACAACTAGATTTGCCCAACCTAAAATAACCCTTTCTACACTTCTCGTTTCTAAAGTGGATCCAACCCATTTTAACAACAACCTTTTCTATTCTGTGTAATTAATTTTAATTAAAAACGATAACAATTAACAATCCATCATTGGGTGTTCACAATCCCGACGGTAGGTAACCGATAGAGATAGAGACTGTAAATGGGTGGTCTAGTGGAGTGCTTGGGGGTGCAGGGCCGGTGAGATACAATGATGCCGCCGCCGGTGTGATGGCCCTCTTCTGTAGGAGTTTGCTCCCTTCCCGCCACCAACAGAAACACGGAGTCTTAACTAGTTACAGGCCTCTCCTTAAAAAAAAAAAAAAAAAAAAATCCAGACAGGAAGGGATCACAGTTCGCGTGATAACAGACAGTTCGCTTAGCTCTCTTCCCCCAAGCCTTACTAGAAAAAGAATATAGGCAAAGGGAGAGATGGTGGCGATTTATTCCTTACCAAAAAAAAGAACCTAACCCACCTAAACTGGAGTTTGAGAGTCGGGGTTAGAAAGTAGAGTTTGAAAATATAATATTATCTATGGAGATTGGGGCTCACAAGGTTCAAGAAGAAATTGTACTACTCCCGGCCACCCTAAACATGAACTTTAAAAAATAATACCTAACCAACTGGTATGTTATACCCGTACACAGAGAAAATACTAAAAGTAATACAGACAAACTTTTATGATTTATGTAGATTGTTTGTCAAACTTTTTTATTATACATTATTATTACTATTATTATTAGGATGGTTGGATAATTTCAGCTTCATATTTTAAACTAGGGCAATAAAACAAAAAATTAAAAAATAAAAAAAGCTTTACTGACTCTAATGTTTTGAATATATACTAAATTACAAGACCAATTTTAAAATAGAATATTATTTATTGTTTACATTCTCTTGCTGCTTTTTATTGTTATTATTTTTTATAGTCGGTGGGGTGAGCTGAGGTTTACACTGTTTAAGCCCCTCTTGACCCATTGCAGTTACCCCAAAGTTAAGAAGTTTCTCAGTGCATTGCCTGCTTCCAAACAGTGTTCTTTCGCTACAGACCACACTGCCCTTCACCAGACAGTGAGCTGTAGATGCTCCTAGGATGAGAAAAACTAACTACACCACTGCCAAGCTTGAACTCCGGATCTCCTGTGTTACTTAGTCCAGTGCGTTAGTCGACTGAGCTAATCCTCTCTTATTACTTAAAAATGGTAGTACTATATTCGTGACACATTTCAGAAATCAAAGTTTATACCGGAAAATATATAATATTTTGACCCGTCCTCTGGAGCAGGGATTCAACATTGTTGTGTTAAAAAAATCATCAGACATCGATAAGACTCTCATAAAATGGATTTTTCTAGTTTTTCCTAATTCTCCCCCCCCCACACACAAAAATTGCTCCAACTACACCCATAAATTATCTATAAATATGATTTGAACACATCCATTTTAGAAAAGATTCCGGAAGTTTATGGATTTTTAAGACCCACCTAAATTCCCCTTCCGCCAATTATTTATTACTGTAGGCTAATAAGTATTTAGTAAAAATTCCTACTTTACAGGATGTTTTATGAATTTCTTCTTTTTTTTTCAAGGCACGTCTATGGTCATTGGCGCCCGGTGCCTTCTCAGTGCACGCCCGGCTTCCGGACAGTGAGCTGTACAGGCTCCTAGGAAGAAAAAATCTAAGGGGCTGCACAGCTCGAAACTGGATCCTTCCGTGAGAGTCCAGTGCGCTAACCACTTAGCTATTCCCTTCCCTATTTTATCAATTATTTGACTTGCATTATTATGAAAAAAGTCGTATTATAAATATTTTACACCACGATTAGTGTTTTTTTTTAAAAAAATTACACCTCTCACAGAATACTTATAAGGCTTATAATTGAAAGAAATATTTTTCTAATTTAACAATTTGCTAACTCTTAATAAACACTCTTTTTTTTTTTTACGAGATTATATGGAAGACGTTTTTTACTTGTTCGCCATGGCATGTTTGTCCGCCCCGTTTTAAATGAACAAAAATGTCTGATCAGCTTGAAACGTTTTTAAAAGTGACAAAAGAACTTCTTTTTTTTTGGAAAAGGACAACAGTTACCAGTTTTGTTCCATAGTGTTAGTGCTGAAAATCATTGAAGTATGTTGAAAATTCAAAAATGAAAAACATAGTAAAATAGTAAAGAAACTGTCTGTAAATTACCAGATATAACCAGATTATAAACTGATATCGAATACTTCAAATTCACCTAAAATGATTATTCGTCCTTTTATTTGTAATAATTTTAACACATGAAAATTTCAATTTTTTTTTTTTTTTAATGAAAATGAAAACACAAAGAAATAAAAAAAAAAATAGAAATGAAAAACAACAACTTCAAAGAAAATTACATCCATGCTAATAATTAATTACTAAAGACATTAAATATACAATTAAACTATCCCCCTTCTACTAAATTTTTCCCTGAAACAATTAATTATTTTTCGATTTTTTTTTTTCTTTTTTCTTTTTTTTTTTCCACAACACAGAATAATTAACATATAAATTATACATCACAACAAAAAAATACTAATATATAAATATTTTAAATAAGAATACGAATTACAAACATGTATGTGAATTTTGGATTAAAAAATAGTTTGGGTGATTATACAATTAAAATATTGAATTCAGGGACGTGTGAGAAGTGCAGAATGATGTTTTTTATTTTTTCAAAATATTTTCTTAATAAAATGTGACAAATTTTATAAAGGAATGAATTTGGGTAATAAGCGATGGTTGAATACGAAATTCCGTCCGATACTTAGTATTAATCAGTTACTAAAAAACTTGGCATCAATTAAATTGAAAAGATTAATAAAAAATAATTTATATATTTAAACTTAAATTTTAATTTTAATTTTCTCAAAAAGTGAAAAAAATAAAATAAACAAAAACGTGATTTTAAAACTACGGCAGGCGACTCGATAACGTTGCATCTTCTGACAAGCATCTTTATTTAATTTTTTTTTGTATCGAAAAAAAGATTAAATTTGAATTGGAAAGCGATTTAATTTGATTAATTAAAAATTAAACATAGAAAATAAAATAAAAAATTTAGGAAATTATAGCAATGAAGTGGAGGAGAATAGATGGGCAAAAATAGGTGCATCTCTCTCTCACAGACTGAAGCAGGAATCTGTAATTGATGCAACGAACAAAGTAACGGCCTTCATATAAGAAGTTATATCATTCTTAAGTTTGTCAGCTAGATAGTTTAAAGCACTAGGAGTAATTGTTAATGACCGATCTCTATACTTGAGTTTTCTTTTTGTTAGCATATAGTATACGTGTGGCCAGGATAAGATCTCTGGACAAACTACCCGACCCTCCCAGTATATTTCCTTAAAGAATTCTCCAAAATCTTAGAAGATTCATTGGGATGATAACTCCTTTTCCAATCAGGAGTTCGTCAGGAGGTGAATTATTGTAAAATATCCTCCAGCTTACCAAAGAATTTGCAGACATAATGGCATTTTACGCTCGGCTCCTACAGGTACCTTTTGAGGCTACAATACCCTGGTAGCATGCAGAGCAGGACATGTACTCCTGAGAGGGATCTCCACAAAGTGCTTTCTTGATGTCTTGATATCTTGTGTTACTAGTCCAGTGCGCTAGTCCACTGAGCTAATCTCTCGCCTGTCTCTCATTGCTTAAAAATGGAAGTACTATATTCGAGGACAGATTTCAGAAGTAGATTTTGAAGTCCATTTTGTCTTCGTTTTTGTGCCGCTTCTTGTAAATACTGGCCGTTTATCCCTATCAAAAGGGTTCCAATCCCTTTCTTGAAGGGATTAACTATGTCCAATATTTGTATGAACTTCTCGTTTAGTATCTTACGTAATATTTGGAGAAAAGCAGGAGCGGTAATTGCTTATAATTTAGGTGATTAAACCCCCCAGGATTTTTGGTGGAAAAGAGGTTCCCCATTGAAGAGATCAATGGCTTTAGGGCTAAAATAAATATGACTTTTTAAATTTAACTGTATTTACATTTTTTTTAAGCACTAGGATTATGGTTGTAGACGATTTTTGTGGCACTTTTAAATTTAATTAAACATGTCTGGAAAATGGCAATATTTAAATTAGTTTCCTAAACAGGAAACAGCTTTGGACAATATTATTAATCATAAAAATAATAACAAAGACAAGTGTTTAGGGCTCATGGTAATTGAATTTTTTTTCTCCCTGTTTCAGAAAATTAAAATAAATAAATAAATAAATAAATAAATAAAATAAAAAAAAATGATGGTGAATAAATAGTTCTTAGTGGCAAAATAACAAGCGGTAGATGGTGATTTACACATCCACTTTTAGTGAGATAAGAGAATGACACATTTTATCTAAAACGTAAAGTGTGAAAACTCACTGACGTAATCATTTAGTTTCGAACCGGAATAAAGATAACGTAGTTTGTTGTCTGTTTATATTGCAAGGCCTACTGGGGTTTTAGTAAATGGTAAAAGGAGCCCGACCGACCAATTAGTAGCACGTTCAGTAATTTCTCACTTTGTTTCTCATTCTCATTACTATGATATCCTCCATTTTCTTTTAACATAGAATTCTCTTAATTTACATATTACATAAATAGATAGGTTTTCTTTCTTTTATTTTTTTTATCCAGACATATTTGTCCATATCCGGACATGGCAAACTTTTGAAAATAGGTTTTTGTTTTGACCGGAAATAAAAAAAAAAAGGTTTTGTGGAACAGGTGAGTCGATAAAATATTTCTACCGAAAGATATGTGTGTGTGTGTGTTTGAACAAAATATCTCAAAAAAAACGAAAACTTACAGTAAGCTGAATAATAATGATATTCAAAAAAAAAAAAAAAAAATGATCTGACATGAAGTTTACGATTAATATATTAACTAAACAAAACTAACATATTTGATTGCAAGTTTTTATTTTCAAATCTTGCAATTTTTTTTTTTAAAATGACATTTCAATGACGTTCTTTTTACCGCCATCACTATTATTTCAAACATTTTTTTCCCCAGGAAAATGGAATTGGGGGAGGGGGGAGATATGCTATTCAATTGTCATTTTAGTTCGTTGTAAAGCAACTGTAGCATCCAAAAAAAAAAGGTTAAAATATATTGAAGTCATTGTTGAAATTCCGAGTTGGAACAAAAATAATCGGTTAATCAAAACTGCCGTTTCTTCACTGAATGCAATATGGTCACATATCTAGCTTCCGCTATATAGCCGGAAAATTGCTCTCATTTTTTTAATATCAAGGTCAAAAAAACAAAAAACAAAATAAAAACAAGAATGTTTAGTTCAAAATCTACTGATGAAGAAAATGATCAACTAGAATGTAAAAATTGCACTAAGTCATTTTGTTTACACCATTTTCTTAGCACGACAAAAAAAAGTATTTACGAATTACTTTTTATAATTATTAAAATCGCCTGCGATTTTCTTTAATAAAAGACCACACAAATCGTTTATTATAAAATTTTTTTTAATCTTATATAGTTTTTTATTATTTTTTTTCAAGAGAAAAAGCTAAATTTTCAAGGTTTTTCTAAATTGGTTCTGATAAAAAGGAAATTTTCTAAAATTTGAATTTGATTTGAGAATTGTAATAAGAGAGAGAGAGAGAGAGAGAGAGAAACGGTTTTTCTCAAGCGATTTTCTCTCATTGTTTCGAATTTTTCGAATTTAAATAGTTTTCATTAAAAACAAGATTTTTTTTTGAGATCATATTTATAATTTTTTTTATAAAATCGCGTAGTTTCAAATGAAAGTGCTTGGTTTACTGAAAGCTTTTTTTGTTTTTTTGGAGGGGGAGTTTTCTGGAAAAGTATGTGCACTTTCCGAAAATTGCAAAAATACACTTTTTTTTTTTTTTGGAAATAATGATTTTTAAGAATTACGGTAAAGGAAAAAAAACTCGTGTGAGTGATTCACACAACTAAAAAAAAGGTCTATCAACAAAACAATGGGTAGGATTTGTGCAAAATTTAAATTACAAATAATTAAATTAATAAATAAATAGGATAATTGCTTTATAAGTGTTTATTTTTTACGGGCGCAACAAATAATTAAAAACAACAACAAAAAAAAAAGTGAAGTTTTTTGCCAACAAAGAAAAAAAGAAATATAAAAATAAATAACCACAAGTAAAAAAACAAAAAAAAGTGGGAATAAATTAAACTTTTCACTAAAATAATAAATAAATAAATAAATAAAAAGAAAAGATGAATAAAAATAAATAAATCAAATAAAAAAAAAAAAATAATAAATAAATAAATTGTTTGAAAAGAGAATAGTGTAGCTACTCACCGGCTGCTGTTCATTGAGTTGAGTTTGACAGAATCTCCAGAGGATGGTCGGGTCCATTGCTCCGACCCTGGCCGATTGTTCACACTAACCACACAGAGATAACAGACAACCAGTGAGTAACACAGTTTCTAACCCAGTTCCAGTTTTTTGTTTGGTTGTTTTTTTTAAAAAAAAAAAAAAAATATTTTTTTTCTTTTGTTAATGAATAGAAAATATAGAAATTAAATAAAGAAAAATAAAAAATTCAGAAAAAACAAAAAAAACAAAAAATGATAGAAAAGAGAAAAAGGTGGAATGTGGTGGTAAGATGAAAAACTAAATTTTGAAATTTAAAGTTTTAAAGCAAAATAAATAAATTATCTTAAAAAAAAAAAAGAAAAGAAAAAAAAAAAAAGGAAAATTTATATAAGTTTGGGACTAGCTCGAGTGTAGCGCCTCGGTCGCTTCTCACATTTTATTACACAAAAAGCAAAACAAAATTAACTTCCGCTTTGTCCAATTCGTAGTTATTCATATTTCACTTAAACAAAAAAAAGAAAAAAAAAAGAAATTATTAATAAAAGGAGATACAGCGTCGAAACACCACAAACGGGTTTTGAGATCAGATAATTTTTTTTTTTTGGTTACTTCCCCCACCCAAAACTTTACGAAGATAAATCTATAAATAGATAAAAGCTATGAGATAAATAAGAGAAGTAATTCATTATTAGTAAAAAAATATATATACAAAAATTTATTATAATAACTTATAAATATATACATATATATATAAAAATAAAAGATAAAAAATAACAGCCTAAATAATGGGGGGTTCGAATTTATTAACCTTATTAAAGGCCTTTTCTTGAAAATACTAACATAAAGGATTACAGATTTTTGATTGCATCCTGAAGGATTTTCTTAAACTTTCTGTGGGTCCAAATTGATGGATTGTAATTTTTAAAAAACAAAAGCCGACGTATTCTCACATCAATGTAATCCATAACTCCCTTCCCGTTCCCACCGCAAAAACGGGGAATATAAAACTTTTTAACGACAAAATATGTATTTAGCACGACAAATTAATAGTGTTTCAATCACTGCAATAAATTACACTGTCCGCACATAAAGAAAATTTACTTTTAATTTATTGCTATCCAATGTCCATTCTTAGTTTAGCTGCATTTCCGATCAGTTTTTCAGATAATTACACATAGCGCTTCAGGTGATTTAGGAGAAAATAATTATATATGTGATAGATATGAGTGCAAATAAAAGTTATAATTAAATTAAGAGGGCTATCAAAATTGAACTGTAAGATTACTGGGCCAGCAGAAATTCATACTTGAACAATGTACAATAGTGGTGCCGTAGAGGATACTCTGCACTATATAGGTGGTTGTTCGGCTGAGCCTACTCTGTCTATAGAATATTGTATAGAGTATCTGAATGGCAAAAATTGGGTAGACTTGTATAATTATCACATTAGAGCCTGGAATTATAGATTATTTTTAATAGGAGAGTAATACCTGAACCTTGATCACTTAAATTAATAGCCTATTTTATTTTATTTTGTAATTTGTTTTTTTTTGTAATGATGAGGAGATTCTATTTTTATATTTATTTTGTAAGTTTATTTTGGTTATGTTCTATAATTTTAGTATAATACAACTCTGCAGATGGACTAGTTTCCATTGCATTGTGTTATTTTGTAGAAATTGTTTAGAAAAACTGTGTATTTAATTTATAAATAAAACACATTATTATTATTATTATTAGCGGTTCAGGTAGCTCGGTCTTTTTATTGGCTCATTCTCTCGTTCTGTTTTGGGCAAAAGTTTAATTATTCAATCAATATTAATAAACAATTCACTGGTAAAGATAATAAAATTTTATTTAAAATAAGGTGTTATTAATAAAGAATAAAATAATATTAATACGTAGTTATTAAGTATTATTATTAAAATAATTTATATTTTAATTTACTTTATTATAATTAACAAAATAAGAATTGGGCCCCAAGGGCTGGAATTAAAGAAAAATAATTTCAATTTTAAAGTATCCATCAAATAAATACGCCATCATTGTATGTATATATTTGCTGTATTCTACATTCGACTATGTATTATGATAGTAAAAATGTATAACAAAAGGGAGTAAAATACGTATCATAACCTAACCTAACCTAACCTAACCTAACCTAACCTATATGCGCTTATCGTTGGAATTAGTACATATTTTGCCATTTATTTAAATATTTTTGCCGCTAAATTTTTATTTATTTGTCGTGAAACTACATGTTTTGTCGCTTTAATTATTAAATTTTATCGTTCTATGAATAGTTTGTTGACCGTTACTCACTCCAAATGATATCCAAAAACAAAAAAGCCAACACGAAAGCTTATCTCAACACCATTCAGAAAATTTTGTCAATATACAAATTCATGAAATTTGGCCAGAACTTTAGCCACATCTAATCTTCCCGGAGTTCTGAATTTAATTTTAAAAAAAAAAGGAGAAAAAAAAAAACGAAGAAAATATAATCAACAATAAATATATTAAAATAAACAAACAACACGTTATATACTTTCTTTTAATAAATATATAACATTTATTTGTTAATTGTAATAGTTAATTAATTTAATTGGACACTGTTATTAATTTTGATTAATTTTATAACCTTTTTACTTAAGGAAACTATTTTATTATTGGATGTTTTGTCTTCTTCCAAGAAATAATAAAACTACGAATCATTTTCTGTTCAACATAAAATACAATTAAATAAAAAGAAAAGGAGAATTTTTTTCACTTAAATCTGTGTTTTATCTCTCTCTGTACAGATTGGAACTTTAATTCAGAAAAAAATCTATTCCATTAGCGTAGAAACCTTAAAAGATCATTAGTTGTTTTAGATATTAAATACAAATTAAGATTAAGTAATAAATAAATAAATAAAATAAATAAAATAAAATAAAAAATCGAAATAATTAGAAACATACCTTAGTAGTGTGGGTCCTTAATGACGATTCAGTAGCGAATCCTTTGCCACAGATGGTACAGTGGAACGGCCGATTTTTAGCACGTTCTACTTGGGCATCGTGATTTCTTAGGTGCTGTTGCAGGTTTGACAATTGTATAAACGCACGGCCACATTCGGCCAAATGACAACGATACGGTCGTTCTCCTGTGAACAGATCAAAATAAAAAAAAAAAAAAAAAACATATTTATTTATTTCAACAGTTTGACTTTTTAAAAAAAAAAAAAATTCACAAATATATTATTTAATTTAACTTAAATTAGAAAGTATTAATAATATTTTTTAAAATAATATTTATAATACATCGTGGAATCAAAAGCGTTTGTTCTAGATAAAAAATTAAAAAAAATAGAGTCTATCCAAATATAAATTCAATTATTTTTAATTATTTACATATACTGGTGGTTAAAATGTATTAGAAAATTTATTTAAGCTTTTGATTTTTTTTAAATTTATTGCTTTAAAAAATCCTCTAAATGAGGACTATTTCCTGTCTAAGTCAACTATACAAGTCAAATTAAAAAAAATTGTTCGAAATGAAGCCATATCACGGAAATGACCCATTTCTAGCTTTGATTACGCGAATTTTGGCCATAGCTAGAAATTATTTGAATTACATATTTGGGAAATTGGATGAGGAGGTTATTGCGCGCACATTATCGAATTTATTATATTAAAGAAATTGGATTACATTTTCATCGGAATTGAGGCGGCAAAAAAAAAAAAATGAAAAAATGATTTATCCTTCCGGAAATATGAAAAATGGGAAGTACAAGAGGCCAAAATACGGTCTATCATATAATAAGTAATAATTATTCTGGTCGGAAATTCTTTTGGCCACATATATATGTTGAATTGGCTGTCAAGAATTGGATCTATTGATAATATCTCTTTCTTTGATCAATTTGGATTGGTACACTTCAAAAATAAATCATATACACTAAATATTTAGAGAGGTTTTGACCGATTCTAGATCAAATTGCTGCCCGAAAGGCCCCCAAAGTTGCGAAATTATGTATGAAAGTTAGCCATACATGAAATATAGGATAATTAAAAACTTTTATCACTTTTTTTGTGTTTAGTGAAAGCACTTGAGCTTAGGGTATGGGAAGAAGGACGCGACAATGTTTTTTTTTTTTTTTGCTGAGACTCGATCTCGTTAAAAATATTATGGTCACTGCGACTTTTTTGTAAGTTACTTTACGTAACATAAAAATAACCATTAGATCGCAGTGTACAATGAATCCCAAAACTGTTCACGTTGGACAAGCATTAATAATGCTAGAAAAATACAATGCTCACTGTATTTGTTCCTGTACAGTTTAAAAAGCACTTTTTTGGCTGATAGATAGTTTTGTTTGAAAAAGTAAAATTATTGACCCTTATTTATTTCTTATTTTGATTTTTTTTTTTTTTTTTTTTTTTAAATGATTGAATTGTTATTTAAGTGTATCTTTTCTGTAGCAAGAGATCCACTATGCTACCTACTGATACAGATACAAGGGCGGACTGTATTCGATTTCCGGTATGGGGAGTGGGGGGCCTAGGATTAATAAGAATACAAATATAGTAATATATATAGTAAAGAATGTTGCAACTCACCTCCGTACACGACACCTGACCGGAAGTTGGACTTTGAGCCCGCTTGAAAAAATAGAAATTACTTTACTTTCCTGTAGCAAACAGGATTTCTATAGGGGAGGGGACAAGTTATATAATCCTGATAAGAATCCGATTCCCTACTTGGTAAACAAAGATTATGGTTATTTCTCGGATAGCAATATCAGAGATCAAAAAAAAAAAACAAAAAAAAAACAATCGCTTTCCGAAACGCATCACAGCCAAGAACTGGTATTTTAACCTACGGTCACATTGTCTACGCACGGATATTTCTTATGTAATTAAAATTCAATAAACAATAGTTTCTAATTAAGATTGTCTGACTTCTCTCTTACTAATTCTTTACTTAATAGTTTTCAATCATAATTTTATTAAAAAAATAAATAAATAAATAAAGTAAAAAAAAAAAATAAATACTGAATGGCAATAAAGTATTTTTTTGATTTATACGTACATTCATCATTCATAGACAAGTAATAAACTCCAAGTAAATAATATGTGATTATATGTAATTGGTAATAAAAACAGTTAATTGATGAGTGTTAATTGTACATCTTTATACATTGATAGTTTAACTAACAGAAAAACTAACTATAAACTATAAGTGTTTCTCCCATATTGAAGGGAAAATTACTATCTCTGTTTCATTCTTTTTTTTTTGTCTAATATATCCATAGTTCTTCTTTCATTCAGTCTCTCTAATTGTTCAAAATTGTTTGAATCTATAATATAGCAAGAGTTTTGTCTGGTAAGTTTTCAGAATTTATCTTTTAATGCATCTTTTTTTAAAAAAAAACAAAAACAGGATAACGCTAATTCTGTCTGCTTTTCATTTAAATCCACGTCTTGGCTTAAGTCCACATTATTGGACTTTAACAGTAAACTTTGTTGGCACAATTAATTAAGACTTTTAATTAGACTAAATCATGATTCATACTCATCTACGTATATCAAATGTTATATCAATGAACGAAAATTAAACTGTGATATTCAAAAAAAAAAACAAAAAAGGTTCTGACCTTTCAAATTCCAGAATCCATATAATTTAAATCTTCATACCAGTTTATGCCTCTAAGTTTCCGATAGAAAAAAATTTGATTAATCCTAGTGAATACGTTTCAATTTTTCTAATACATCGAACTTTCTTCCGGAACATTATTTTCTCCAGAATTATTTGTTCTTGCGATGTTTTCTAAAAGATGCTTTCTAAGCGGGTCGTTTTTAAAGTGATAAATGATCTTTAGACAATACGACGATTTTATTTTGTTCTACTTTCTCAGACTGCTTGTAAGAGAAATTATTACGTTCAAATTTTCGATATTGAGTTTTCACCAAATATATATATATATATATATATAAGTATATGTCTTGACGTCCTCCGAAGTAAAAAAAAAAAAATGGTTTTTAGAAATTAAAATCGGCCAACCGGAAGTATAACTTTCTTTTTTTCAATGTTTTGCAATTTCTTGTATTTGAAACATTTTTCTGAAACAATTGTTTTATAGGGACTTAGGGTGGGTGGGGGAGATTTTGTCATTTATGTGTTAAATTTAAACTATACAAACTTAATTTAACGAAAGAGAGTTTTTCCAAACAAGTTCGCTGAAATATACAAGTATTAGCCCTATCACCCTTTCATTTATCGTCAGATCGGCTAAAGTTTATAAACGTTGCAATATTAAGGAAACTTTGTTAATTTAATTGTATTAATTTGGTGTAAGAAAGAGTCGTGTGACCATTCCATAACAGATTTTTTTTTTTTTTTTGGACGCGGGGGATTATCAAAATATGTATTTCCGGTGTATTCCGGTAGCTTAGAATAAATATTGAATGGAAATTTTTCGAATTTAATGATAATTATTTTGAATTAGACCAATTGAATACCAGTAGCGTAACTGACAGGAGGGATGATTAACAAAACTATAGGAGTGAGTACGATTATATCTACGTACGTATATATAAAAAAAAAATTAATCATACAAAAAAATAAAAACAGAAATTTCTTTGGTAAGTGTATGTGAGTGTGAGGTTGTATGTGTGTGTGTATGTGTGAAAATGATCATCTGCAGTTTAAATAGATATCCGCACTGTGGGTGGAGCGCTGTGAACCGCCCTGATATTTTTTTTTGCCTTTCCTAATTCCTCCTTCTGAACGAATAGTCCTGGACAACTGTTGTGCTCATGTGCCAAGGGGTGGGCTCTTCACACAACACCCCGTCCCCCAAACGACAGTGGCCGGAGAAAAAAAAATTCTAAGAGGGGTGATAGCACAATAAAAGAAGTAAAGAAAAAAAAAAAATATATATATAAAAAAAACTTCGGGGGAAAAAAAAGACCTCTCTATGTTGAAGGGGGCGTGGTTTTGTCAGCCGCAGAGACCTCAATATTCAACGTTCAATTATCAGTAATTTTCGTGTTTTATCTCCTTTAACGCCGTCCTAGCCCAGTTTTTTTCTTTTTTTCAAATGACTTTTTTTTTATTAAAAGCATTTACATTCAAACCACCCACTCAATCATTCAATAATTTGTTTTTTCCTTTATAACAACTTAGTTTTTTTTTTTTTTCTCCATTTTTTCCATTAAAGAAAAATGAAAAATAGAAGAAATAAAATTATAATGAATGAAATGTTATTATCATATTTATAAAATTAAAAAGAAAAACAACGATGATTTCTAAAAATCCAATTTTCTCTTTCCCCCGCCTTGTTTATTTTATTTATTTTTTTATTTTATTAAAAAGAGATTTTCATAGAAATTAATTTTAAAAGAAAAACATAATATTTTCATTTCAGAGTAACCACGTTCTCTCTCTCTCTCTCTCTCCGCGCGTGAGTGCCGCTCTCAATATAGCACTGTGAAGGCGCGTGAGACTGAGAGAGTCTGAGAGAGGAGTTTAAACTTTTTAGTCTCTTTCCCACTTATTCCAAGCTAATCGATTAAATAAGAAAGAAGTACCTTCCCCCCCCCGACTGGTTCACCTCTATTATACTGGATATAAATTATTATTATTAATATCAATTTTTATTATTTTGACTACCGAATGAAAAGTAGGTAAATTAACAAAAATATTTTAATGTATTCCTTATTTAAAAACTAGATCAAAATAATAAAAATATTTTAGACTAAATTAAACACAAAAGATTCTATTAGTATTATTATTATTATTATTATTATTATTATTGTCTATTACTACTCGTATTAATGGAACTAAGTGACCAGAACTTATTGTTATTAATTCATTACACAAAAAAAACACTTAAGTTCATGAACAGTGGACGGGGGTTAAGTGGTGGACAATTATATGGTCATTTTTTAACAGCTTTTTAATTTCTTTATTTTGTTTTTGTTTACCTTTATGTTTTTTTTGTTTTTTTAATTGTTCATAAAAATTACTTTTTCCAGATAGATAAATATGATGTAATAATCATATTGATTAGAGAAAAAAATTTATATTGAAATATCTAGAAGCTAATACAGTTTTTAAATGTAACAGTAATATAGAAAAATGAAAGAAGCCGGTAAAGTAACTGTTTATATTTAAGGCCATTTACTGGTATAACTTTATTAAAGTCTGTTCTGAGCTTATATATTTATTATATTATATGAAAGAAGAAATTAGTTGTAACGTTTGGGGATGTAAAATATCACATGTAAATAAGACTAGTGGATAACCTCTGGCAAAACAGGCTGATTGAAACAGCAAACCTGGAGCCTTCAGATATCAAAGGAAAAAGATAGCTCGTCGATATAGAGGAGTTGATCTAAGAGGTTTTGGGCTGCTAAAAGTGGGTCAAGCATGAATAGTCTAGGCTCATCGAAGAATTCCAGATTTTACTTATGACTCTTGTGCCACCATCATACATTGCCTACTAAACATCCACGTTGTTGTGCTTGAGTCCGCAGAGCTGGAGAGCATACTCAGAAATTATCAAACTAAATTTGCTGTGTGCAAGTCTATGTTATCACACTGTTTTGACCCGATGATGGGCGAACGCCTGAAACCGGTCGATGACCACGAAAAAAAGCAGGATATCACGGTAAATATCTCTGATTGTATATACAACTTATGTCAAAGCAGAACATTTGCACGGTTAGTGCAATAATAATAATAATAATAAATTACCGTTTCTTTAAGTCCAGATCCCAAGACCTATTTTCATTCGTCATTAATCGAATTCTAAAGAAAAGGCCAAGTTTGAAGCTGAAAAATAACTAACTGACGCTACATTGAGGCCGCCACAATAGAAACAGAGTCCACTAATTAAATATCCCATCCAATTTAGATCACACAATCAAATAGTTTAAATGAATAATTCAAAAAAAGATTAATTCTAATAAAAATATAAATGAAGTTCACAAAATCTCTTCTAATGCACAAACACCTGGACAATGCAGTAATTTGATCGTATATCTAAATGCCAAAAGCTGAGAATGAAATGTGCACACAAATCACGACATTCCTTCAAGTGAGAACCGTAAGAGTGAACCAAGAGACCCGTAGAGCTGAGCAGCAAAATATTCAGTCAGCACCAGTAATCAATTTCACAATCTCATCTGGCAGCCACTTCTCGCGTACAAAAAGGCTTATCCAGCACTGTGTTTCCATTATACACCAAACTGGTATTAGAATTAACGCCTCCTCATCTGTCGAAAAATCATACTGATATACGACCATATCTCACTATGAATTCGAAATTTTCACTACACTTATTGCGTTAATTCTTTAATTACCTAGAAATAAACACTAAAACGTAAATTACGTAAAAATGTGTTTTTTATCTCAGATATTATTATAAAAAAAAAAAAAAAAAAAAAATTAAAAACATAACATAATATCAATTTTGAAGTAGATAAACATATACGTATATACTTTTAAAAGTTTTCTGTGACAGAAAGTCGTTGGAAGTGTTTGTTTTCTTTGAAAGAAATTAAATTATTTTCATAAGAATATAAGAAATTAATTAGGTCAAAGGTAGAAAGAGCTAGAAGAAAACTAACACGACAAAAAGTAAATAAGACAATAAACTTAGTTATTACTACAAAAATATATTCTTAATTGTGCTAAGTTTTATGAAAAAAAAACAAAATAAACACACTTGAAATTATGAGGCTCTATCAAACAACTATTTGACGTCGTAGTTTTTATTCAACGGATCGTGAAAAAACTTGAGAGAAGAAAGGAAAAAAAAAAAAAAATAATTTTGCACGCCCACACTTAAAAATTTGCCAACAGGCCAGTATTGATTATATAAAATGGTTTGTGTGGTAGTTTAAATGAACTGGAATTGATAAGATACGCTACCATAATGTTCTTGGAAATCAGTCCGACCCCCCCCTTTTTTTTATTTAAAAAAAACAACTTAGTTTTATTAAAATTTAGTTATAACATGTGCCTTTAGATTTAACGCTTACTTATTAATTATTAAAAGATTAACTGCTTATATTTTACTTGGAAGATTAGTAAAAAGCTTAAGTTGATCAAATAAAGGGGACCCCTTAAATATAGTTGAACCATAAATAATGTTATGCATGTAGATATGAATGACAAATACGAAGCTAAATTTCAATAATATCGTAATTAGACAACAGAGGCCTCTAAATTCCAAAGTACGTGCACTAATTTATCCAAAACTGTAACTTTGAAATTATTTTCGTAACTTCCAAATAAGAAACTTTCTTTCTTCCGGTCTCAATTTATTTTTTATTTTATTCCACAAAGTACAATCTACATAATTACTTTCACTTACACCACTAGTAAGAAGAGAAAGCGTTGCGATCGTGCCAGATTTTTCGAAATTTGAATTTTCACCGGAAATACTTGTTTCAGGGTCCCCCCCTTTAATATGAAAAAAAAAAAATTGTTTTCAGCGAATAGTTTGTGTATATGTGTGCGTGTTTTTTTTTTTTTTTTAAACAAAATATCTCAAAAATAAAAAGTCGCAGAAAGCTAAAACTTGGTATTCTGTTTAGGCACTACCACCGCAACAGACGCTAAGATTTCGAGCAAAATATATCAACCGGAAGTGCCTTTTTACTGCGTGGTTTTGTTTTCACTTTTTTTTTTTGCAATTTTTCTCAAAAAAACGTTTTTCAACGATTTTCTTTACTTAAACGATTTTTTTCATTTAAATAATATTAATTAGCATTAAATATGTTGCCAAAATCCTGAGTTTGAAAAAAACTCGTACGACCGGAAGTGCTTATTTACTGAACCGTTTTTTTTTTTCTGAGATTTTCTCCATAAAAACATCAATGTATTTAATTAAATTTGTTGTACAACGTAACTATAAATATAGAGACACGTATCACTTTTATTTGAAACTTAATCCGAATTGTTCATTTCTGGGAGGTTTTTAGGAGAAATGTTTAAGCTTTCCCCCCAAAAAAGTGATTTTATTAGTTTAGATTCATCCATTGATAGGCATAACAGTTTGAAGAGCTGTTATACCGGTTTGAAGATAATTTCTTATTGTGTAAATTGTGGTCCGAGGAAATATCGTGCAAGTGTTTCACATCAGATTACTTTTTTAAATTATACCTAAAAGTGAATAAAGATTAATTTTTTATTATCTAGACAAAATATATATATATATATTTTAATATATTTTTTGTATATAATAAATTTTTAATTTATAAAACTTATTCCGTGTTATTTTATGAATAATTAATTTTTTTTATGTTATTATAAAATAATAATAATAATAATAATAATAATAAAAACTGTATTTTTAATAAAAGATTAATAAAACCAAAAAATAACTTATGTACGTATATTTAAATGGAAGTGCAGTGTTAATATTTTGCATGCATTAAAGTTAGTGTGTTTGATACATGCACAGTGAAAGGACATTTTGCAGTTCGGTTTATGGGGTTTATGTTTTATATATATATATATATATATATATGTACTAGTATATGTATATATATAATATATATATGTGTGTTATTTTGAAATTTATGAATGTTTAATAGTTACAAGCAAGTAAAGCCTGGGTATAGAATGGTATATGGTATGTAGCCGAGCTACAAACATACAGTGTGAAACTGGAAACTTGCAGCCAAGGGACGCCATAGCACCAGCAATGTCCATATGTATACACATATATATATATATAGAGAGAGAGAGAATATATTGGTAGGTTATTGAGGGGAAGGGGTGGATGCATGGCGTGGAGGTGTTTGTGAGGCGGCAATATGTACGTAAACTGGGCACACTCATCTGACATGACACTGTGACACTTAATAATTAGTCACATTTAGGAGGTGTAGTGTGTATATATATATATGTATGTATGCCCACACACATACACACACTGTCCACCACCATTGGTCACCCAACCGTTGTATGGCCGTGTGCTGCTATGCCAAGTTCCAACAACAGCAGAAACTAACGTTTCCAGTCACCTATACAACCAGTGGAAAACATAAATTTACTATATATACATATATATTCAAACTATGTGTGTGTTGTATGTATATGTGTTGTATATTGAGAGAGAGAGAGAGAGACAGAAAGTGAGAGTGTGTTGGGGGGGGGAGGGAGAATCCGTCACATGTCAAGACTTTACCTTAAACAAATTTAATTTTCTTTAAAATTAGTACGGCAATTATGATGTAAATTAAATTATTCTATTATTAAAATTACCCCCACCTCTTTTTCGGTTTATATATAATATATATAGAATTGAAATAAATTTATAAAAAAAAAAAATTAATCCGAAATAAAGAAAAATCACTCGACGGAAATTTCTCTTACTATTCTTGTTAATAGAATTATACATATTTTTATTAAATTTGAAATTTCGCTCATTTTCCTTTAAATAAATATTGAAATGATGGTGGTAGGGATATGTACCTATTCTACTAACCCAGGTAGGTAGAAAAGTAATTCCAGAAAAGGGTGTCAATAACATTGAATCAACTCCAATATATTTGAAATTTAACGCCAATCAAATTCCCACAAAACTATCCAAATCCAATCTGTGGAACAAAATGTTTTAAATAATAGTTGATAGGTGTTCCATGTAGGTATGTCGATAGTATTCGAAATTTAAATCATGAAAAACTGAAAAAAAAAAAAATTAGTGGTCACACTTCCGGTTGATGGAAAATGCGTCGAAAACTTCGTGTCAAATGAGGTCACAGTAATAAATTGAACGCACCAAATTTGAGTTTCCTGTTTTTTTTTTTTGTATTTCCGATATTTAGCGAAAATTATACACGACCGCATTACTTAATGTTATCAAGCAGAGTAAGTGAAAGTAATAAGAATTCGATACTTTTTAAATGGGGGTAACTGTTTTTTGTTTGTTTGATTTTTTTTATCATTGAAACCTTAAATTGCCAAGTGACCAATTAGTTTAAAGAGCATTCAGAATGACAGACAGTATCTTAATTTAAATCAAGGACACAGTTATCGTCAATAATGGGCTTTAGTCTCTAGAAATTTATAGCCCTACCGTACGAATTTATCACCAGGCCCTGGATATCTGCTTCAGTTATAACAGATCAATTAGGGAAATTCATAAAAAGTGTGATAAAAAAATAAAAATCTAGGGTCAGAAAACTGAACTAAAAAAAGAAAAAAAAAAAACAAAAAACCGTTCAGTAAAGTCACGAATCCGGCCATCCGATTTTTCTTCAAACACGGAATTATGGCCTGATATTAAATTCTTATTAATATTAAGTAGATGATGGAATCGTACAATAGGTATATTGAAATGACACTTTAGAAGAAAGTCAAACGCCAACCCATGCCCCCCTCCAACCAAATCCTACTAAAATGAAGAATTTTTCCCAGAAAAATGTTACAAATAAAAGTTATAGCTATTTAAGCCCGCAAGGAGTATCTGTTGCACGCAGTTACTTGGGGAGTAACGACCCGCACGGGTTAGCACAGCTTACTACTCCATGCACTTCGTCAGAACAGTACACTTAAACTACATACATTCTACATTTTACAGACAAGGACAAACACAGTACACAAACTAGGGTGTCCGTCCCTAGTTAATTGGCGAAAGCCTAGCGAGAAGGAAGGGATTAGCTCAGTGGTAGCACGCTGGGCTAGCAACG
The DNA here is from genome assembly GCA_011037195.1 of Triatoma infestans. Classification (NCBI taxonomy): domain Eukaryota; kingdom Metazoa; phylum Arthropoda; class Insecta; order Hemiptera; family Reduviidae; genus Triatoma; species Triatoma infestans. The sequence goes on from JAAEAF010007658.1 coordinate 34,255, forward strand.
CGGAGTTTCCCGGTTCGTATCCAGGGCATGCTGCCCTCAGATTTTATCCAGGGCATGCTGCCCTCAGATTTTCTCTTCCTAGGAGCCTCTACAACTTACTGTACGGTGATGAGCAGTGTTGTTTGTAGCTAGAGAACACTGTTTGGAGGCCGCAGTACACTGGGAAGGTCCGGGGGGGGTGGGCCACAATAGTCTTTCATGTTCGTAATGGTGGCGATAATCCCCTACAACAATCTACATCTACATCTGTAGCTATTTATATATATTGTTGGTATACCAAGTTTAAAGCAACTCGTGGGAGGTTGTTTTAGAGAAAATAGTAAAACTTGAAACAAAATCCATACAATGAAGTGTTAAGTTTCCGATTGACCAAAACTTTGAAGTACGATATTATTAACTGCACAGATAATAAGCCTATCATTTTTTTATCTTGTAACATTATTTTTCTAGGAACTGTTTTTAAAAGGAATGTGGGACGTTACATTTCAAATGTTTGGCTTGTTCAACATTACTGATACCCTTTTCTAGACTAGAATGACTTCTATGCTTCTATACTTGAGTGGGTAGATACTTGTGTTCTCCCATCACCAGATTTGTTTTCCGTTCTCAGAATATTTGGGGAATGTATTTAAATGAAAACTCTTAAAAGATATTTTCCATGACAGCTTGGCTATTTTTGTGGTAATCAACCGGTTTCGAGTGGTCGCCCATCTTCATGATGTCTTGATAAAAGAGAATGTGTGATAAAATAGAATTGCACAGAAAAAAACCAGTTTAGCCACTGATGGGGGCGAACGCCCAAAACCAGTCAATGACAACAAAACTCTAAAATTTGACATGATTGTAATATTTCCACTGAACTGCCAGTTGGATGAAGGTGGTAAAAAAAAAAAGGATATGTTTCTTAATTAAATCAATATTCATATATTGTTTTATAACAAAATATAAATATATTATTCAAATATGATAAGTAGTTAACGGAATATGAATACGATAATATGTACTTCATTAAGTATATGTACGTAAACTCTAGAGGAATAGAGACCGGTTTGTGGCTGGAATGGAAGCGTACAGGAGGATGAAGAAAAAAAAAAATACTTCTTGATAAAGAATAAATTTAAAGTGAGAAAGAATGATAAAGGACAAGCAAGAAGAGATGGAGCGAAATGTGAATACCATGTACTGGTATTGTATATACCTGCCGACAGGTTACTACATGTCTGTGTAAATGGAAGTGGGGGCGGTAGGACGTCCGAATGGACGTTTGAAGAGGTTAATAGGGTCAAACAAATATCTCAATAAAGTATACTCAATATTGGATGGGATTTACTATATAAAAGTAAAAAGATTTAAAAGATCTGAACATTATGATAACGGACACCATAATCGGACAAAAAAAGAAAGAAATGAAATTGTGATTACTTTTCTAATGATTCTTAGAGTTCGCTCATTTCATTGGTTATCTATTTTATTTTTTTTATATAGATATATAAATAATAATAATAATAAAATGAACAAGCTATAAAATTAGTTGGCTGGGGCCAATCATTAATAATGAAATAATTTTAGCAAAAATAATTTATTTTACAGTGAGGTCATTGTTGCTAAAGAGACAAAAGCACAGGAATCCGTTAGGAAAATAACAATGCCACTTGGCCAACTGTTTTGTAAGAGAAAATCCCCCGTCAGAGAGGGCATTCCTTCAAGACAGTCTGCATTCTACTTTCAAAGCCAGAACACTTGCTTCAGGAATCGCTCTCTTAAACTCATGCCAGTGATAGAGATTAATATTTATTCTAGATTAACAAATGATCTATTAAGCATACAATTTGTTGTAGACACCGAAGAAGAACACTTGTTTTTCGCTCTTTAGCATCAGTGCATATTAATAAGTTTATAATATCTTGCAAATAACTTGTAGTTATTATTTCAATAGAATATATTTATTGTTAGCAGTGGTGACTACTTTCTTATTTCTAATACTTCACTCTCATAAACATATATACTTACAAGCCCTTTTACAAAACCGCTCAAGCCACTACAAACTACAACAACACATCACACCAATAACATTTCATCTACCAATGTAGTCACATACAGCTGCTTCGTTTTATTCCAAAAAATCATGGCTCTTCAACATAATATTTTTGTATAAAATATTAAACAGAAATCTTGAATAAATTTGCCAACAGATGAGCTACACGATGGGATCTTGTCAAAACGTTTCCAGCCTTCAACAAATCCAAACAGAAAACAATCCTGTCACTTAAATACTTCCTAAACTAAATTATACCATTTTTCGATTTAAAAAATATTTCCACCAAAGTTCCCAATTGATAAACTGTGACCTCAATAATCAATCAATCCTCAATCCTATAAAAAAAAAATCGATAAGAGAATTTTTTGTGAACACTTTTAGGTCTCGTTTTGTAAGTTATCTTACATACTTTAAGCCTCTCATAATGGTCTGTACGATTCTAATTCTTCCCTCCCTCAAGGTATCAATATACCTCAAGAATGATGATTAATGATTCAAACAAAACAAGTGTTTTGAAATGATCTCTCAAATGTAGGGTTAACTTATAGAAATCGCGTTTATTTTTCGTTAATGTTATATATATATAAAAATAATAATAATAATAATAATAATAATAAAAATAATAATAAAAATAATAATAATAATAATTATTATTAAAATATATTTAAGGAATTAATATTCATTGAAATAATTTGCAAAGATCAAACTACTATTCCTTAAAAAAAGGTTTACTTTATTTAATTGTTTATTTTTTATCTGTAATACGTAATAATATATAGAGAAACTTTATGCTAGTAAAGTGGGAAACATAGCCAAAGCTGAGGCCAGGTGAATTCTCTTGGAATCTTCTCAACTGAAGAGTCTCTTTCTTTATTCTCTTACTCTCACTCTCTCTCTCTCTGAATATATATATATTGTATACATATGCAAATAGATCTAATTTAACTAAGACAATAGTGTAAGCAAAGCACCCTCCTTTGTTTTAGTCGCTAGAGCTCTGCCGGTCGTACTACAGTAGTAACCTACCCAAAGTACTACATTCTCTCCCTTACTTTGGCCCTTATGTCCCTTTTTCGTCTCACTGTTTCAAACATTCCGTTCCCTTTCTCATAATAATAATTTTTTTTTTCCTCTCTCTTTTATTTTATTATATTTTTTTTTTTTTTCTTTTGCTTTTAATTTTAATTTTTATCTTCTCTCCCTCTTTTACCTCTAGATATATATATATATATACATTCCCCATCTCTCGTTATACATTCTTTTGCACATAGGATTAGTATTCTTTTGTTTCCTATAGTATTCTATATCTTTTTTTTTTTTCTATTTTTTATTGTTCTAGTCATGTTAATTTCCTTATTTCTCTGGTCTCCTTTTCACATTCTACCCGGCCCTCTTCCTTGTTCTCATATACTTAATCATCAACGTAAGACAATATTACTTTTTTTTTTATCTCCCTCTTCCTTGTTTCTCCTTCACTAAAACAAATTCTCTTAACCCTATATAATATGTAGAACGAAATCTCTACAAGAGAAATAAAGAACAACAGCTGAATATGTTAAGGGCTACTTTTTGTTTTGTTTTTGTTTCTTCTTTACATTCTCTCACACATATTCTCTTAGTTTTTTATTTTCAGATTATTTTGCTAACATATTGAAAATAAAAGTATATTCGAATAGGTCGGAAAATCTCGAAACTTTTTTTTTTTTTTGAATTTTCTTTTGGCAATTTTTTTTTCTTTAATGTTTTACTATTTATCCAATTGTTTGAAATGTATATAAAGATAAAAACTTTATATTACTTTAAAGCTACTTATTATTATTTCTTTAAATTAATAGAGAGAGAGAGAAAAAAAAAAGAAGATAATAATAAACAATAAACCAACTCGTCATAAAATAGATAATCCTGGCTGGTATTTCAAAACAGACAAACAAACAAACCAACTTTTGGTTTTATTTTATTTTATTTTATTTTTTTTCTTCTTCTCAAATAATGATGTTACCACATGTGAGACAGGTGAGGGATAAGTTCTAAGAAAACTATCGTAAAAAAAAATAAAAAAATACAAAAACAAATACGATAAAGAATGTAAAATGAAAGGTTTAGACAATAGATCTCCGACAGCTTTTCACTGAAATTATTTACTGAACAGCTCTGCAAACAAAAATCCACGACTACGTGATAATTTGCTGTTTTTAAATAAATAGTACAACGTTTTTTTTTTTTTTTTGGCCATCTCTACTTTATTAAAGTTGTAATGGTTCAAAAAAAAAATGATGTTGATAAAAAAATGTTGTGTTGAAAATTAATAAACTAACTCAATACTTTTATATTTTAACGTCACTGTATGTGTGTGTGTGGGGGGGGGGAGTATAAAGAGGATGAGTGTCCGAGCAAAGAGTGGTGATGTTCAAAGCGTAGGCTAGATAGGAGAGCAAAGCATGAAAAGCTTTACTTTGAACTCTACCTTATTCTAAGGGTCAATTCGGTTAGTTAGTTTCGTAAGCTCTTGAAAGTCACTTTCCGACAGTTTCCTAAGTTTTTAATTACTTCTTAAATGTAGATTTTTGATTGTTTGACAGGTTGATTTTTAGACTCCTTCAAATGTTGTATTTTTTTTTGGACTGATTCAAGCACTCAAACAGCCGAGCTTAAGAACGATGAGGTGAGCTAAGAGACATCATTAGCGGAAAGCTTGGTGTCTTTTTTTGGGAAAGAAACGATTGCTTATTCCAATAAGCTAGGATATATAGGTCATTATTATAATATAGGCCTTAGAAACTAGGGCTATTATATGTTAGCGTCGAGGAGATCATAAGACAGAGATAACCAAATCATTATAGTCAGTGACTAACTAATTGTTGCTTGCTTTTTAACGACCGTGTGGTTTGTCTGATTGTCGAATTTACTAGAGCTGCGAATTTGGCAGAACATTATGATTAACTGAACATATAGGATTTAGGCGATCAGAAGTTATGCATCAAAAGATGGACGAAGATGTGGAATAAGTTAATAATTAATTGTACGTAAGGATACTCTCACTCCTTTTTTTATAAAAAGTCTTCTGCTAGAAAACTGTAGAATCCTGGGAAGTTGGTCGCTTAAAAACGATCATATCTTGTGCTCTCCTAAAACACTTACTGAGGGAAAAGGTGTCATCATCATTTAGATGGTGGTTTTACAAAAGATCCTTCAGGGAATATAATAAACTAAAAGCAAATAGAGAATTTGAAATTGACCATAGGAAAGGGACATGTTCAAAACAGAATTTGTTCAAAATTAAATTCGTTAAGTTCATTAATTATACTATATTTTGTTCTAGGATATCAGGTGTGAGAAAAAGGGACTTTTTAAGTAAATAGCTATTCAGCGTGAAATGATATTAAAAAAAAAGTAACATGAATTATATATTTTCTAATTTCATTGCATAAAATAAGAAACACTTAAAGCAATAATAACCATCATCATCATTATCATAAAAAAAATAATAAAATAAATAAATAAATAAAAAATGATCAAACCGGAAATATGTAGACAAAAGAAAGGTGTTATTTCCGGAACGAATTATATTTGTTGATTTATTCAGACAGTTGAGGTGCGTACGTATGATTGTGTCACAAATGTGTACGTTAACAGATCAACACCTTTAATTCTTTAATGACCCCCTACACATGTGTACACACACATATCTTACATCCCTATTTCTTTCTCAAATCATCAGACCGTCGCAATGAATAGATATTAAGAACAGTGTTAAAAAGAGAGAATGATAAAAAAAAAAAACTGGTCTAAGGACAAAACAATAACTTGAAGGAAAACAAAAAAAAGATGAACATATTGAAGGGGTTACTATGGGAATCGTGTACACAGGGCTGATTCATATATATACTCGTATATAGACAGACAGAGAGATATACATACAAAGCACTTGTATATATGAAAGCTTCTAAAACTTGTAACGCAACTCTACTACACTTTCTCTACAACTCCGTTATAAATATACAAGTACAGCGGAGGAAGGGTGGAGGGGAGAAGTAGGGGGCTCTATATTAAAACAATAACTTTTAATGTTATTCACTTCCTTGTCACATTGTTAATTATGAATAAGGATTTTTAAAAAAGTATATATATATATATTTATAAGGAATATAAGGACTAACAGAAAGAAAGAGGTTTAATGTTATTTATTGCAGAAAATAAGTTGCGTTAGCTTTTTTGTTAGCTTGGTTAGCTTAGATATCTCATAATCCTTAGCCGCTTTTCAATGCTTTCTTTGCCCAAAAATAATGTTTTTATTTTTTCTTTAATTAGTTTTCGTTAATAAGTTGTTTCTCTTTTTGTTTAATGAAAAACAATAATTGCATTCCTGTCTAACTATATATATATATGTGCGTGTTGTGTTAAGTTGATATATGAGTATGTGGAGAGCGTTATTAAAAAGTGTTATATCAAAAGAGCGTTATTAAAATGGAAAAACTGAAAAATCGTTAGTGGAAACAACATTAAATTTTTGGCCACAATCGATTTACACAAAATTACCACTTTATTTGGAAAGTCATAAAAAAAAAAAAATCGTTTATCTACTATTAATCAGAAACGTCTAACCGAAGAAAAACCGATTTCAGTGGAGTTCTACGGTAACTGGCACTTTACGTTTTTCCTTGGGATGTGTTGTTTCAGTAACAAAACAACATTATTCATCTTTATAAGTATTTTTAATAAAAATAATTATTATTATATCAAATCTGTGACAGATGTGTAAACGGAATGAGTAGCTTTCAAAATCAAATTCACGGCAACCTAAAAGAATTTTTAAGACTCCCTTAAGATTAGTGATATGATGGAATATAGTCGGCAAATGTGTATGAGTTGAAATTTACTTGTGGATGCGTTAAACCCAAGCAGATGTACACATTAACCTAGGTTTGAGATATTCGTAAAGATATCAAGATCTCTGAAAAAGTGGCTAGTCCAATTTCCCCTTGCGAGACAAATTGAACTTAAAGAATAATGGGCACTAAAAGATGGAGATTTATTTACTTTCACGAATATATGTAGCGCCTTGAACAAGAACTTCATAATGACTGAATATATAGCTGTAGGATGCAAGATGGAAGATGGATTTTTTTTTTTTTAAATTTAGGGCAGCCTTCTCAGTGCACTGCCGGCCTCCGAACAGTGTTCTCTCGTTACAGACAACCGGATATGTCCATCATCGGATAGTGAGCTGTGCTCTAAGGGTAACACAGCTGGACTCGAACCCGGGTCCTCCGCTTGGGAGTCCAGTACGCTAACCACTTAGCTATTGCCTTCCCTTGGAAGATGGCTTGAAGATAGGATGAGAACATTATATACGATCTTTGAACCAGTTTACTTGGATAAAATGGAGGTTCCGACTTTGAGGCCTACTAAAGGCGATTAAAAGTAACATCCGTTACAACACGACCATTTCAAAAGAGAATATTCCACTCTATAATCGAAAGTATTATTTAGTTTGGGGCGGAAACTTGGACTGTCCCCAGAAATATTAAGGAAAAGATGCAAGAGCATAGAATAGACCTCAGAAAAGCCTTCGAGGAGGTTAGATCGAATAAGAAATGAAAGAATAAGAGAGATGATAGAAATAAAAAAGAATCTTACCAGGAATGTTACCAAAAGTTAAGCTGGTTAAAGAAGAATAGATCCTATCAGATAGCCTAATGTCCAAAAATCTTATTGAGGGTCTTCCAACAGCAACTAAAAGAAACTTTCCTTTTTGAGTTATGCTGTCCACAAACAAATGGACCAAATTCTAAAAGCACTTTTTTCTTCAAAGATCTCAAACATTATTTCCACTCAATTTTGAAAATCTATCTACAACACAATAGTTCCTTTTAAAGTAATAAAAGTAAAGTATAACTTAAAGAAAAAGTAAAAAAAAAAAAAAAAAAAATAGAAAAAAGAAATAACAGATGAGTAACTGTGAATTATAATTGATTGAATCATTTTAGAAAAGACGAACCCACGGGGTTAGTTGATATAAAATACACATGGTTTAATTAGCTCTTCATTGTCCAAAGTATAAGTTTCTCCAATTATATTGACTTTTTCTATAAATACTTCAATTTTAAGTCGCCAAGATGGATGTGTCACTTTTAACTAAGTGGTCCCGTCAACTTATTCTGCCAATGACAGCCATCCTTCTATGTTGAAAGACATATGAATAGTATTTTACTATCCCACCATCTTAGTAATATTCATTTAATTAGCCTGCCTGATTTTTTTTTCTTTTGAACCAGAAAAACTTAAGCATTAATTATGTTAATAAAGTTGAAATAACTTCTCTTTTTTTTTATCTAGAGGGGTAAATGGCTGCTTCGTAGAGATACAAAAGATTCGAAGATTCATTCCATACTTAAATAATATTAAGCAAAATTGAATGAGCTGTAAACATTCCAAGGTTATAGGAAATTTCTCTGTTCATAGTTTCGACATACAACAGTTAGAACATTGCTGATAAGGATAATGATCATGATCTTGTCAAATTTTCGAAATTAATCAATGGTTTGAGATAGATATGCGGTGTATAGGAAATTAAAAATTGCAGTCAATTTCAAACTTGACATTCTATTTTTAGTATACGACATGAAACTTATCTGTCAAAATTCTTCTTCAACCGATACAACCACTTTACTTTAATGTATTTAGCAGATATAATGGCAGCAGGAGTGGGTGGGGGGTAAATGTGAAGAAAATGAGAACAAACGAACTGACACTAAACTAACAATTTATGTTTTAAAGTATAAGGAGAGAAGAGAGTTTATGGAGTAGAGTGACAGAACGAAGAGTTATGATGATTGTTGGTATACTATTGCTTGTTGGTAACGATGGAGAACCAGTGTGGCTAGATTTGATTGATTTTATAGCCTTTATAGTTTAAGTGATGTTGAGCCCTTCAAAGTTTATCTAGTGACCGACTGTTAAACCCCACAAAGTTGTAGGCTTTATTCAATTTTTTTACTTTTAGACAGCTTCTAGGTGCTAGAGATTGGCTATCGATGTTGAACCCCATTCGCTAATACTTGCAGTGGACATGACAGAGGGTGTAATGCATCGTTAAGGTGCGCTTGAAGGCTCAATAGTAGAGCTTAGATGCGGTTGCTGATGTAATAGGATCCAAAGAGAAGGATTCATAGCAGAGAGAGAGAGAGAGCGAGAGAGAGAATGACAGAACTACTCTCTCGGACTACATTGGGAGAAACTGCTTAAATACAGCGACGGGAGAGATATACGAGTGATATAGCAGAGTTCACTCGGCAGTCACAACGTGTCATTTACCTCACCCTTTACCACACTACCATACTCTACCATTTTAGTATAAAAGTCCAGGTAGTCAGTGTCACCTTTTTCATTATACAGTGTTCAGCCATATCTACTTTATTAATCTAAACCAAACCATTTTCTCTCTTCATCACATCCACTATATGCAGTTTCTCCCACTCTGATCTGAGAGAGTGGTCTGGTCATTTTTGTCTCTCTCTCTCTCTCTCTCTGCTATGGATCCCTCTCACTGGATCCTATTACACTAATCAAACTTGAGTCCAGCTTTTTTTTTTGGTGAATAGTGAATTTACTGGCAATTGTGGTTCCCATTAAACAGATTTTCTCAAAAACGTCCACAAACGAATCATTCTATTAAGTTTAGATTTTTAAATATTAGAAACTTATTTATTTATTTAAACTTGAATTTAGAATAAAATAATTACATTTTCTTGCGAAAATACTATTTTTACTTTTTGTTTAATTCAATTTTAAATGTAGATGATTTTTTCCCATGTGTACATTTCAGACATAAATATGTATATTTATTAAATATTTAATAATGAAGAATTATTAATTTGAAATTACTTTTTAAAATGTTATACTACCATAGCGTAGTATATTTTAGTTAATATTTTTATTTTTTATTTTTTATTTTCCCAACAGGTATTTCTCTGTCTAAATGGAGTTTTAAATGGATTCCAGAAATCTCATTTAGATTTATCCTGGTGGTGTGGTGTCTACTACCTTGCTTGAACAACTGGTAACCCATGTAATTTTTACCTTCACTTCTTGCTCATGCTCAGAAATGACACTCGTCAGAAGGCCAGTAGAATTAACCTAATTCTCTTTACTCCTTCCATTCGGCCCCCACCTCTCTCTCTATCACTCTTTTTCTTTCTCCAGTAATTTTTCCCCAGTTGAAAAATACCTCTCCACTTCTGTGCTTCTCTGTTTTTCTCCTTTTTTAATGAACAGAGAAAGATAGATAGTGCAGGGAGGTAACGTAGGAAAAGTAAATGGTGAATGAGGTAGGGTGATAACGAAATTCTCATCGTTTAAAATGGTTCAGGATAGAAAGAGTGAGTGACTGCTATCCTCTTAGCTGGCTTTTACACCCGGAGAGAGAGAGAGAGAGAGAGTTAAAAAAGTGGTAGTATGAGGATATGACTACAGAAAATTATAAAGTATTCACTGTTCTCCAGGGAACAACACAGGGGGGCGGGGAGGGTGTAGGGAACCAATGTCGCAAAGCAATACACAACAAGCACATCCAGCTCCCCACACAATCTTACTGACAAGATATGTTGGACAAGCGTCCTAAATTCTTTGCTGTTTTCTATTTTTTTTTATTATTTCTTAAACATTTCTCTTATTGCTTAAATCTAATTTTCTTCCGTAAAAAAATTAGGGGGTTTTTCCCCCACAACTTTCTTCCCCATAATATGAAAGTGTTTTTATTTTATTTTTGTTTTTCATAGATTTATAACCCAATCAATTTTCCCTTGGGAGATGTTCATTTATTTGAGTTTATAAGGAAAGTTTTATGAAAAATCAGTTCTTGTCTTTTTTATTTTTATTGAAGACTTTAAAAAAAAAAAACAATTATAAAGTTAAAAAAATTGTATAAACAAAATTAAATTGAAACACTTACACGCCGCCATTTTCTAATTGCGATTAATACAATTTCATTAAGAAAATTTTCATTAAAATTAGCCATGTTTAGAAACATTTAAATTGGTTGGCCATAAAAAAAATAAAAAAACCGATGTGAAACACTCACACAACCTTCTTTACTCCAGTTCTCAAATTTTATAGTTTGTGTACCAAATATAATGAAATACGTCGAAAACTGAAAAAACTGTTCAATAAAAGCGCACTTCCGGTTAACTACTTTTCTTGAAACTCGGAATTTTGCCCATCTATTTATTTCTAATTAATTTTCGTTTGGATGATAGAATTTGTATAATCAACTATGATAGCCACTTTAGAGAAAAACATAACCTCCAAAAGTGCCCTTAAATGAATTTTTCCTAGAGAAATGTTTTCAATTAAAAATTGTACATCTTTGTATGTTTAGTTTATATGTAGGCGGTTTCAAGAAAATCGTCGGAGACATTTTTTGAGAAAATTACGAAAAAGTGAAAAAAAAACTGTTTAGTAAAGTGGTAATGTAAACGCATTTCCGGTTATCCGATTTTGTTTTAAACACGGAATTTCAACAAAATATTGAATTCTAATTAACATTATTTAGATGATAGAATTGTTTAATATACTGAAATAGCATTTTAGATAAAAACCTAACCCCACCCCTTATTCATATTTCCCAGAGAAACATTTCAAATAAAAGTTGTAGCTATTTGTATGCGTAAAATATATACTAAGTTTGAAGAAAATCGTCGGTGCCATTTTTGGACGAAAAACGCAAAAAAGTAAAAAAAAAAACAACAAGTAAAGTGGTAACTTCCGGTTGAGGAATTTTGACAGATGACCCACTGTCAGATACCTAAACGGAATATCAAGTTTCAACTTTTGGAGCTATGCTGTTCACATACACACAGTCAGACACACACAGAACCAATTTTTGGACTCAGGGGACATCAAAACGGATATTTCCGGTGAAAACTCGATATTGAAAAATTTGACACGATTACAATACTTCCTCTTTACTAGGAGTAAGAGAAAGTAAAAATGTGGATGGTGGTTATACATATAAACCTAAGTGGACAATGTGGGCGAGCGCTTTCTGTTATCATGTTAATTAATCGTAACTTAGAGGCCCCACCCCAAAACCCTTCTAAAATTAATTTTTTTGGGGGCAAAAGTTTCAAATAAAAGTGATATGTTTTTATCTGCGCTATTTTCCGAGGAAAATTCTAAAAGGAAAAATCTATGGTGTAAAGTTGTACTTCCGGTTTGCACTGATTTTTTTTTTTAAATTTGGAGTTCTATCCAAATTGGAATTGGGTTCCTTCAAATCCCACAAAATATCAAGAATCCAGGGGTTCGAGTCCAGCTGTGCTACCCCTAGATTTTTTCTTCCTAGGAGCCTCTACAGCTCACTGTCCGATGATGGACAGTGTTGTCTATAATGAGAGAACACTGTCCGGAGGCCGGAGAGAAGGCTCCGAGCACCAATGACCATAGATGTTGATGCGTCTTAAATTAAGAAAAAAAATAAATAAATAAAAATAATGATAGCTATTTTATGAAGTTTAATCAAATCGTTGCGAGCCATTTTAGAAAATTACAAAAAGCGGGAGGGAAGAGGGATTTAGTAAAGTCACACTTTTGGTAAATAAAGATTTTGATTAAAACCTTGACATAGTTCCGTGTGTGAAAGCTGTAAAAGAATGTAACAAACACATAATTAAAGAAGCTTTAACTTGATATCCGTTTTGGCGATTTTCTCGAAACTTTGTATGCCTAACACTTTCATTAAACAAATTTTTATAGGAAAAAGTTATTATATGGAAGCTGTGATGTGAAGCATCCCTCTAAATTGCCATTTAATTATAATGTAAAGTTCCACCACCACATAATACTTAGAACAAAGAAATTTTAGAAAATATCAAGTTTCAAAAAAATCTCGAGTCTTTGAAACTATAAATAAATGGACAATTTTTAGTAGTTTTTCAAACCTTTCAATTCCGAATTCAATTCAATTCATTCAATTCCAGAATTCTGTTGAAGAAAGAAATCAAATCTCTGGAGCAAAGCCCTCAATAGGTAACTTCTGTAGAATTCTTTTTTTTTTTCTGGTTTTAAGGATTAAGTTGTTCTTTTTTTTACACTTTGGCATTAATCCGAAATATGCTTTGTTTTTTCTTATTAGTTTTTTGTTGTTTTTTTTTTTTTAAAAAAAACACTAACAGATTACAGAAAGTATTTGCTGTTATCTGTATATCTTCAAACTCCCTACTTTGTACTTAGAATCAGGGCTGTAAGGCCTGCAGGCTATCTGAGAGTCAAGAAAAGATTATTTCACTTATTAGAAAATTCTTTTCAGACACTCTTCTTCCTTTTGTATTTCCAACAGAAAGAATTGGCTTGTATAACTTGTTGTTGTTTTTCTCTCCCTCTCTCTCTGACTCAGTTTATTGTTATTATTAAAAAATACTTATAAAAAAAAAGGCTCGCTTTTTATTGATCCTTTATGGTGAAGGAGAGACAAGCAAAAAAAACAACTTGAGAATTCGAAGAAATGAGTGAGTGAGATGAATTGTCAAGAATTAGAAAAAGGTGATGGTTGAAATTAAAGAAGTTAGAATGACGGTAAAATAAAGTTTTTAAAAAGTTCTTGAAGAAATGAAATAGGATTAAACAGAAAATAAATATAATCATTTCTTTTTTTTTTTTTTTTTATTGAAATAAAGTTTACGTCATTATTTTTAAATTAAAAACAAAATTACAATCCGAAATAGAAGCACAATTTTAACATACTTTTAACGTACTTAATTGAAAATTGTTTTAAGTCGTGTCAGATTTCTTGACAAAAAAAAAAAACAGACTAACAAATTTCAATTTGTTCAAAGCAAGAATTTTCACAACATTTTTAATTGTCCTTAATCCCTTCTTCAGATGGGGGGGAGGATTTAAGGAACACGTTGATTATACGAGTAAAACTTAAACAGAGAATCAATGCAACTGTATTGATTTATATACGTAATGAAGATAGGTTACTTTCTTAATTGCAAGAATGGTGAATGTTTCAATCTGCAGCAAGGTATATTCCTCCTTTAAAGGAAATAAATGACCTAAGGAAGAAAGGAAGTCACTTCTCAGTTCCCAAGTCTCGATGGGTCATCTAAGGACGAAACTAATCCAAGATCTAATCACATTCTTACTGAAAGCTGAGTTTATGTTGTGGGTTCACTACCAAAAATATAAAAATAGTGGGTTTTAGACTAGAATAGCCACAGGGAAATGGATCCCTGAAAAAAAAATGGCAAGTCCACTTCCTTCTATAAGGGAAAATTCCTCCGGGAAAGGAGGTTATTTTTATGACCAATTGAATTTTGAAAATTTAGCACGATTACCAATACTTTCCCTTATTAGGTGTAATAAAAAGTAAAGTAAAGTAAAATAATGCCTATTTTCTTTTTTCAAGCGGACTTAAAGTCCCAAAGAAGCACTACTTTACCATTAGCATTTTTTTTAAACTATGGTAATTTAGCAATTATTCATCCAATGTGGGGGAACTCCCAGTTAGAAAGTCTATGCTCATAACTACTACACAAAACCTCCCCTATTTACGTAAGAGAAAGTAAAAAAAAAAAAAAAAAAAAAGAAAAGGAAAAAGATAATGTCAACAGAAAAAAATAACCTATTTTATTTTAATTGAAGACTCAGTTCCGAAAAGTTGCACTCAAGTTGTTAATTGATAGTTGTAAAAAGATCGAAACAATAAAAAAAAGGAAATCAATGAATATTAACTAGAAATGTACGTCCACAATTTAACCAGCAATGATATCTAAACAAAAAAAATTAACTACTAAAAACAACATTTAATGAAAACAAAAGGGAAATTATATGACGTACATATGTATTAAAACCACTTACCCCATATGGGATAGCCATGGTAGTTTTGATGATGTAATGAAGAGTGTCATTAATGAAACAGTGAAAAATTTTAACATGACAATATAGTTGGCAAAACACTGTGTATGTGAGTGTGTGTGTGTATGTGTGTGTGTGTGTGTGTGGGACAAGGATGTCATTAACATTCTATTAATTAGTGTTTTTTTTTTTTTACAATTCTTAAACAACACACTAAAATATTTTCACATGAATTATTCACCAGTTATAGTAAACAAAAAATCATTCATTGGTTACACGTCAATGAAATGTTTTCAATGATTCCATGATTAAACATAAAATATTGAGAAGGTTATACACAGGTTTTTACTTTCTATAATTAATTTGTATAAACACGTTGGAAAGTAAAAATTATTGACACTTATTTTATTTGTGTTTTTTGTTTTGTTTTTGTTTTCGGTAATTATACTGATTTATACAATGTATGATTATTTTTAACCAATTTTGTAAAAAAACGACTTCTCTTTCTTTTCTTTCATTACTTTTTATTATTATTATTAATTACTCTATAGTAATTAATATAATTAATGGACAACTATTTAAAATATTACTTTCTTTATTTAAATGCCAATATATACGTACATTAGAATAAAAAATCTGGTGTGAAACACTCACACAACTTTCTCTTACTCCAGTTATCAAAATTATAATTGACAAATTTTATAGTTTGTGTACCAAATTTATAGGAATTTGTCGAAAACTGAAAAAAACTATTCAGTAAAAGCGCACTTCCGGTTTACTGATTTTCTTCACACCCGGAATTTTGGCCAACTATTTATTTCTAATTAATTTCATTTGGATGATAGAGTTGTATAATCAAGTATCATAGCACTTTAGAGGAAGCTGTAACCCTATCCCTCTCCTAAAAAGTGCCCTTAAATGAATTTTCCCAGAGAAATGTTTTATATAAAAGTTGTAGATCTTTGAATGTTTAGTTCATATGTGTTGTTTCAAGAAAATCGTCGGGGTTATTTTTGAGAAAATCGAGAAAAAGTGAAAAAATCATATTTAGTAAAGTGTTAAAACAATAGCACTTCCGGTTTTCCGATTTTTCTCAAACTCGGAATTTCAACAACATATTGAATTGTCATTAACATTATTTAAATGACCGAATTGTGTAATAACCTGAAATAGCACTTTAGAGAGTAACCTAACCCCACCCCTCCCCCAGAAGGGCCCTTAAATCAATTTTCCCAGAGAAATGTTTCAAATAAAAGTTGTAGCTCCTTGTATATGTAGTTGATGTATGAAGTTTAAAGAAAATCCTTGGAGCCATTTTTGAGAAAAACGCAAAAAAGTAAAAAAGTCAACTAGTAAAGTGGTACTCCCGGTTGAGGAATTTTGACAGATAACGCACAGTCAGATCGCATGGTGATACCTAAACGGAATATTAAGTTCAGTTTTCTACGGTTTTTCGTTTT
>JAAEAF010007659.1:0-39769 GCA_011037195.1 Triatoma infestans
AGGCATGTCAGTTATGCTCGTGGAGTGTATAAACTGAATTTGCTCTATGCAAGTTATCACAGTATTTTGACAAAACATCCTGATGATAGGCGAACGCCCGAAACCGGTCGATGACCACAAAAAGAAGCAGGCTATCACGAAAAATAGCTCTGATACTTTCCAGCTCTGCGGAACCAACCAAGAACTTCTAGATACTTAGAAAGAAATAGATTATCGCTTAGAATGTTTTATCATTCTAAATTTTCCATGTAATTTTCCATATCTAACGAATATGATCCTAGGAAAAAGATAATTCAAAAAATACATACCCTAGATGAGCATTTCTAACATGAGCTTCTATGGAATTGCAGGTAGTGGTAGTGACATGACATCCTGGCCATCTGCACTGGTACACCAACCTTGTCTGTAACAATTTGTAATTATTAAAAAAATCAGTCTGCCTAAAACTTGGATAAATTTTATTATGAAAGCACTTTTATAACCAAAATTTCTTTAATAGTTGTCAACATTTTTTTCCCTAGGTAACTGCTTTATTCTAATAGATATAAAATGCTAAGAAAGAAAAATAGTTCAGATGAATAACAGAAGTTATATCACTTTCTCTTGCTGTGGTAAAGAATTATACGATTTGCTGTCGTAGCGAAATTATATGTTAACCGAAAATATTTTTAACAAAAGAACAATATATTTCGGATTCTCGTGAAGGCAAAAACGGTGTTGATCCAGCAACTTGATAGCGAAGACCAGCACTAACTGTGTGCTTATCCACTCGCGTCTTGTTGACTCCTTATAGGTTCTTGCGCCAATGATCAGATTAGGTTGGTATGTACATAAAGAACTTCCTGTTATTTGAAACTTCCTTCGGGAAAATGCATTTCTCGAGAATTCTAATTGGAGATAAAGAAACTTAACTTTTCCAATGTTAAGAAAATTTGTCTAGAGAACTGCAAAAATTGCAGTGAGAGAAGGTCGAGATCGCGTAACAGCATATTTTTAACTTTAATAAAAATCTGGGTTTTTGAACACTTTCACACGGCTTTCACTTCTACTGCTCTGTTGATGCAATTATTTACAAAATGACAAATTATTTAAACTTTAAAGTATACCTCATTTATTTTACAAAAATATAGAGGTGATGGGGGACAGATACCTATCCAGGCAGGTAGTAAAATAAATTTTATTGAGATAAATTTAAAAATAAAAGTGGTAAATTTATATGGTGTGCAGTTTAGAATCCCAAGTTTAAAGGAAATCTTAGTCGCTTTCCAGAGAAATTCAAAAAATTAAAAAACTTTACATATTCTGTAAATTCGCACTTTCGCTTAACTGATTTTCTTCAAATCTGGAGTTCTATCAATTCTTTTCTAATCTTTATTAATATCATCTACAGGCAGAATCATAAATTGTACTTTAAGTGGTACTTTAGAGGAAAGATAAATGCCATTATTTCCCCTTAGCTAAAAACATTTTCTTTCATACCTCAAAACATGTACTGCCCAGTGAAAACTCAATTTCGAAAATTTGATATAAAGGGGGGAAAAATTAACTATTATTTGCAAAATTGCTACTATATATATATATTCAGCGGTAGGCACCAGAGCACTTAAACGGCTTCACTCTACAACGTCTATTCCATTGTCTGGTGTTAATGATATTCTCAAGAAGTTTCCTCTCATAGTTTAGAGCAAGCATTTGTTAATAATAGCTTTCACGAAAGCTTTTACAACAACTCAAACCTGATTTCACTTGTCTTCAATGACTTTGAGGTTCAGTTCATGGACCAATTATATTGTTATCCATCAATTTTTCAATAAAATTCAGAACTGAAAAAATTTGAATATTCATCTCTTCTATTCTTCCTTAACAGTTCCTGAAGAAGGGCACCAAAGATGTCCGAAACGTTGAATAAACTTTTAAAGACAAAAAAAAGAAGTTTTTTTTTCTTTGGCACAAGCCAACTAATTTTTTGCTTGTTTGATTAAAAACGGCCAAACATAACTATTGTTTATATTAAAATGTTTTTATATTATATTGTTTATTGAAAAACGTTTTTAAAAAGACTGAATTGGGTTTCAAAATAATAACGGTCTTGAGTTAAGTAGGTTGCTGAGAAACTAGGTTACTCAAGGTTAAGAAGACAATAAGATAATGAATTATCTCTTTAGAATAATCCATGAAATCTGATGTAATAAAATTTTATAGAGTTTCATATTTTATAATAATAATAATAAATATTTTACTTAATATATTTACAAGCTTAAAGCTTAAAAAATATAATGAAAAGTATCCTCCGACTTAGAAATCCGTCAGCCGGAAGTAAGTAAAATTAATAGGAAAATAAATTAGTAAGTTTCCCTATCAATGATCTGAGAGAGAAAAAGAAGAAATGTTTTAGAATGGAAAAATGAAGCAACTGATCCATGTACAATATATGAAACTAAATAATACAGAATTACTATTCAATAGTTTTAATTAATTAATTAACAATAAAATTTTATATATTTATAAGAAAAATTCAAATACATAATAAATATAATAATTCATTATAAAAACTGCAATAAAAATAATACTGTTAGCAGTTAATAATTAAATTCCTGAACAAGATAAAAATCCATAACGCCCATGCACTCAATCCATTGCCAATGCAATTTAAACAATCAAAGCTATTGAGTAAAGTTTCAATGGATTCTTTGGACAAAATACGATGGCCCACAGATAGCGACGACGAAATCCTGAAAGTGTGGTAGGGTTCTCACCCGAAAAGTGAATAATATCCTCTTTTCATACGTAAATTGCATAAATAATTGCATTTCTATCCAAGGAATATAATTCAATAACAAGAGTTTTTCCTGTAATTTTAAAAAGAAACAACACAATTACTTCAGACAATGCAAAATTCGGAAGGCATAAAGTTTTCAAAGGTGTAGTAGGGCTGAAACTACAAATTCATTTCTTTATAAACGAGAAAAATGAAAAGGAAGGCCTAACATACTGATTGGAAAGAGATTGTCAAGACAAAAACGGAAATCACTTAATATCGTGAAAGGTAGACCCAATTTTTAAGCCTCTGAGACTTTCTGCCTCTTATTAGTTTCAAAATGATAATTCTAGAAAATCAGGATTTTGAAAAGTTAAGAATTTTTTAAATAGATTTAAAATGTAAACAAAAAAAACAAATATTTCTGTAAGTCTGGGATACCTGAGGGAAGGGCAGAAGAGTTTTTGCAATTGTTCTAGCTTCATCATACCGCCATCACCCAAATATTTTGTCTAAATTATTATTATTATTAATAATGGTAATTAATTATTTTAAAAATCTTAAGAAATATTTAGGTATATAATGGGGGAAATGATTTTGCGAGTTTTATGCTTAAATGTTTCAAGTGCAAGACGATTTTAAACAGGTTAGTCATCGATCGCTCCGTGTGTATGTGTGCGAGAAAGCAGCCAAACCAGGGGGGATAATCCAATGTCATCCAATGTTTTAGGCGTTCATCACCCAAAGTTTCACTATAATATAAAGTACAAAATCCAAAGTGAAGCACCCTGACGACTTTCTTTTACTGCTGCAGTTAATAAAACTATACAAAGTATCTGAAAAAAAAAAAAATTGCGATCGTGAAAGAAAGTAAAAAAGTTATTTGTGAATGAATGTGTGTGTGTGTGTGTGTCTGTCTGTCTGTATGTGACTAAAATATTTCAAAAACGAAAGTCACAGGAAGCTTAAACTTATAATCAGTTTGGATACCACCACAACATCTCCCTCTGCAAGGTTTCGGTCAATATCCATCAACCGGAAGTGTGGATGTTTTGAACGTTATTTTTTTTTTTTCAGTTTTTCGAAAATTTCTTGAAATAAGCTCCAAAAGATTTTTTGTTTGTTTTAAACTTCGTACACTATCTACACACACACAAATGCCTGTCACTTTGATTTGAAACAATATCCCCGGAAAGCGATTAGCTAAGTGGTTAGCGCACTGGACTCCCACGCGGAGGTCCCGGGTCGAGTCCAGTGCTACCCTTAGATTTTTCTTCCTAGGAGCCTCTACAGCTCACTGTCCGGTGATGGACACTGTTGCCTCTAACGAGAGAACACTGCCCGGAGGCCGGAAGTTCACTGTGAAGGCTCCGGGCGCTAATGACCATACATGTTGACGCGCCTTAAATTAAAAAAAAACAAATCCCAGGAAAACTGATTTCACATCAGATCATGATTCAATATTTATGTAACCAATCTTTAATAAATATTTACAAAAAAAAAATGTTTTATTTAACTACAAGCGACATGGGCTGAAAAAATAATGAAAAGATAAGTGATCATGGAATTTCAAATGCATTTAGATAAAGATTTTAGAATTGAGATTTATATATTTATTAATGAAGATATAAGAGTTATTTATATAAATAAATGTGGACAATGTTAATTTTAAACTAGGTCGCAGCGCAGAGTCGTTATAACAGAGTTGTTATTGTGTTGAGGAAGAAGAGAAAGTTTGTATATGCTAGCTGCTGGTAGCTGGTGGTGTGTTGGGTTGTTGTTGTTGTTGTTGATGCAGCGCCAGCAGCAGAGAGCAGTGTTGTCGTTGTATTTAGGTTGTAGAAGTAGGGCAGAACGGCACGACCATCAGCTGATCAATAACAACATTGCCACGTGAGCCCGGCCCCCGGGCACCCCCCCTTGGTTTCAGCAGCATTCTGAATCAATACTCTTGTAGCTAGCTGCCGCTGCCGTTCTACTGGCCGTCCCACTGTTATACCGGAGAGGCAACGCAAGTGCGCTCGCTCTATACTGCGCGCGTCCTCATATTAACTACCCCCCCCGTCACACTCTTTCACTCACTATGCGCTTTATCCTTCCAATCCTCTCTCAATGTTATATACATAGGGGGTGGTGTAACTAATAGAAGTTGGGGAGATATCAAGGGGGAGGTTATGCCCACTGTAAACAAAACAAGATCTGGCAACATTGCACCACGCACCAAAACATGCCTCCATTAGCACAAGCGGCATCAACCGACCACCAGCATTAGGAGGCGAGCCACTCAGCCCATGTGCAGCTCTTTTTCTCACTCTCTCTTGCTTTCTCTGCCACCCCCACTTCAACCGATCATCATCTAATCATCCAAGTTGCAGCACTACACTATTCTTTTTGTACAATAGTGCATTATTAATAGTAAAGTGGGAATCGCGTCTGTAAATTTACTTGTTTGATCTGATTCTTTTCCTGGTTGTGCATCTTAAAAATAACAAAGTTTCTACGCAATTCTTCCAACAATAGAATTTCGATCATGGCTTCATTGTTGTTTGTCTGGCAGCTTTCTTTTGCAAAAAAAATGTAGCAGTCAGACCTATTTTTCCTGTGAAACATGCTGTCTAGTGTTCGGTGGTCTGTTGACATAATAATACACAAGTTATTTTTGTTGTGAGGTTTTTGTTTTTATTTGTTTTATATCTGTACTTGTAGAAAAAGTAGTCACGGAGAATAGTAAATTGCAATATTTCCTGTTCTGATTTATACCCTCATTTCCATGGTTAGAAAGACGACAGGGGGGAGCCAGAAACTCAATCAAATCATACAAGTAAATTTACAGACGCGATCCCCACTAAAATATTGTCAAAAACAACTACAATAATAATAATAAACTTGTATTACACGTCCACACGATTTTCTTTGATTTTGAGCTATTTCTCCTTATTGGTGCTAGCCGTAATGAAATATATATACCTAAGACGTAATTGTACTACAAGCAATTATTTTCTTTTTATCAGCAGACCTCAAAATAGGTTCTTCCAGAGAAAACATAAAAAAAAAAAATAGAGTTTATGTATTTGAGGAGAGAATAAAGTGGTACCACACTTTTACACACATGAATTCCGTTTTGTCCAGAATCTATCTTATTTTGAATGATTTTTTAAAAAATATTTCATTATCGCGTTAAATACTATATTTATTCAACAACAGTTAAATCTATTTAAAAAAGGATATAAAAACTATAACAAGGGTGTACAAGTAACGTCTAAGAGAATGTTGTCCATGGAAAAGGGAAAGGTTAATTTCAGAAAATAAGGAGGGTGAAGTTATTCGCGTCCGGGGATTACTCTCATATACCCATTGGATATCCAACTAAACGAACAAAATCAGTTCGCCAGCGCAACCTAGAATTTTATTCTGGGCCGCGGGGCGTAGAAAGGTTGAATAGCCGAAGTTATGGCGCAGAAAAAAAAACTGCGAAAAGTTTGTAAACATTAGATTCAAGTTAAACAAAATTATATTATATTATCTAAATTAAACCTTTTTCAATCATTTATTTGCAACTGTACAATAAAAACAATAAGTAAATGTGATGAATGTTTACATGATATGAATTAGATGTGAAGAAAATACCCAGTGGTATTACTTCATGGTGTTGAAAGTTAATTTAAAAGGTCACGGGGCCACTGAAGCTGTAGGGATGGATTATCAGGTAAGGTTTGACTAGCAAGTTGTTGAACCAAAGGTTTATGATGGGACAAGGAGTTATTGAATCTTTGATAACGGAATTTTATTATATCGGAACAAATGGAATGGATAGGTCATTATGTAAGGTTTTATTGGAGACATAATTGGTAATTTTTCGTAGGGTTTTGGACTGTAAGGATTGGATACGGTAAACGTTGGAATGCGTAATGGTGCCAGATACCTTAGTCCGTAGTACATATGGTCGGCCATCTTATTATAAAACGCAGAAAAAAATTATAAATATTATTTTTCTGCAATCGTTGAACTGTACTTCTTCGAGAATGTATTTATAATACAAGTTAAATATCCCCTCACTCGATAACCTATTTCGTTTGATACAAACACAAATCCGCTATATCTGGGATTTGTTTTGATCTTGTTATCGCGTATTGCCGCTAGATTTCGGATGGGCTAAATTAGACTTGAATAATGTTACTATTACACATTAGTGAGTGAAAGTAAGTGGGCACTTACTTTTGTGTGAAAATTTGAACTTTCTTCACTAATAATTTAGTGTAATAATTTTCACACATTATTCAAAGATAGCAAAAAAATAACTACTATAAAATTCACAACATATGCAATTGGATTGTCACTAGCAATGTACTGATAGCAAAAAAATAACTACTATAAAATTCACAACATATGCAATTGGATTGTCACTAGCAATGTATTGCGGTAAAGCGGGTATAGTCTATTGCGAACAGCTTGAGGCGCTCTAATGTTTTCCCCTTTATTAGGGATTTGAGCTTCATTAACCCCACTACTTACCCAGTAATGGTATTATGGATAGAAAACTGATTCAAAAACTTTAGCTTTTATTTTGTTTTGTTTTTAAATTAAAACGAGCACTTCGTTTTCTAAAATAATTGTGCTCAGGGAATAATTCTTAGAAACAAAGTAAGAAAATGTTCATAACAATTATTGTTTAATAAAAAGCCGCAAAGTATTCGAAGAATATCCAAGAATTGTTAAATGATTTCAGTAGGTTAAATGATTACTTAAATATTCCCTTCTCAGCTCTACCCGAAGCCCGTCTAAAAAAAAGCACAAAACTGAAAAAAAAAGTTCAATACAGTCGCACTTCAGGATGAACCCAATTTTCTTCAAAGAACTACCGCCTTCTCTTAGAAGCAACTTAAAAAAAATAGTAAAAAGACAAAAATCAATTCAATAGAATGGTGCTTCCCATTGATAAGATTTTAAACAAAAACCTTATTTGTCAGGTCTCTTAAAAACAAAGTATCAAGTTTGAACTTCCTAGGATTTTCCGTATTTGTGTTAAGCTGACAAAATAAATATAGACCAATTTCAAAAGATTATATTTTCGGATTCTGGGGGATTTGGATTTCACACAATAGGAATATTTTCTTTTAAACAGTGAGAAAATAAACAATAAAGTATATAAGAAATATCTATTTACTTTATCATACAATGATATAAAATGCCTTAAATACAAATAGTCTTGTTTTTCTACAGGGTTCCCTACAGTACTGTATATTAACGAATTTATAAATATCAATGTTCCTTAAATTTAGTACTGCTAAAATATAGGACATACCATTTATTTTGTCGTATAACAGAATGATGATATAATGAATAACTGTTACATCCGGATGTTATAGTTTTCATTGATGCAATTAAATACAGCTAGCCACTAATTAAGTCATAACTTTTATTGATTATTTGATCATTTATAAATGGTGGGATTATGATGATTGCAGGATAAATGCTTTGAAGGGATTATTTCCGCTAATACAGTTATTACGTCATAATTTAAATATGGGAGTGTTTTGTGTTTAGATGAATATAATTTGTTTTTATGAGCAATTAAATTAATAGAAAGATGCAAACAAAGATAACTATTCAACCTGTTTAAGTAAAAAAATTAAAAGATAATAAATGATTTAAATTAAAGAAGGATTTGGGCATGCGCTCTATAGGGAACCCTGAACAACACAAGAAGAGGATGGAAATAAAAAAAAAATAAGAAGAAAGAATAAACCGGTTGCAGTAGCGCCCCAACTGGATGTGATCGTCTAGGCGAGCGGCGAGCCAGTCACCCACGCAGCAACATGTTTCTACGTCACCTCTGAAATATTCCTACAATTTCCCGGTTTATTGGATGGTACTAGAAATGAGGCAGTGTTGCCGTTATACAAGATCAATACGTGTCAACATTTCTGGTTTACACCATCAGTCCATCTATCCCTTCCTCTTCCTGCCCATTTATCCAAAGTGCAGCAGTCCTCCCTTACGCCTTCTATATAGGAAAAAGGGGAGAGGTTTATCCTTAGTTTTGGATTTCATGAAATAAACAATTTTCATATCTATTTTTTTTTAATTTTATAAATAAACAATTCAAAGAAACGTATGCAATGATGGGTATCTGAGAACTTTGTGTGAAACATTCACACGACTTTCTCCCACTGCAAAATGGTCACAGTTACATGACTAAATATTTAGTTGACTGATTCTGTATTTGTGGGGGTGGGGGTGGGAACCAATACTATAATAAAAAGCAATTCTCTGGAGAAAAAGTTTGATACAAGATTGTGGTCCTTACACAGTTAGTGTGCACAATTTCCAAGCAAGTCGCTAGTAACCTTAACTAGAAAATTGTAAAAACTGAGAAAAAAAAAAGTTCAGTAAAACAGGACTTCCGGTCAGCCTGAGTTTCATAAAAAATCCGAATTTGGGCAACACATTTAATTTTTTAAATTATATATAAGAATTGTATAATAACTTGATGAAACAGTGTAACTTGAGAGAAAAATTTCTAACATCACCCCTTCCCCTAAGAACCCTTTAAAGAAAATCGCAAAAAAAAAACAAAAATTCGTTCAGTAAATTGGGTATTTCCTTTTGACCGATTTTTGCCAATATCTGTCCCCTTGCAGCAACTAGATTTACTATAGAGTTTGAATACTTTCTACACTTTTCCATTTTTGAGTAATCTGACCACACACACACACACACACACACACACACAAACCAATTTCTGAAAACTATTTTTTCGTTTTCAGGGAAACCTGATAATATATATTTTCCATGAACATTCAATTTCGAAAAAAAAATCTGATACGAATACAATATTTCCTTACTTAGATAAGTAAAGAGTCAATTCAATTATTCCTAATTTCCTTCTTATTCCATAAGATATAAATATGAACCTTATCTAATACTTAACATGTTAAATACTTTTATTGATAATAAATTCCGTCAAGGTTAATAAACAAGAAAAGGATAATTCCAGCTGGAACAATAAGATAGAAGGCCGCCATTCTACTTAACATATTTAGTAGACCACAAAGGTCAGTTCAGCATCAGCCGTTCACCTTTTTTTTAAAAAAAAAAAAAAAAAATTCATTAAAACGAAAACCTATTTATTGGACACCAATAATTTATATATTTATATATTTTGTGGGAAAACTTTCACATTTTACCACAAAACTAATGTGCCTTAACGACACTTCCTGAATTTTTTTTTTTCTTTCTTAATCGAGATAATCTAAACACAAATTATCATGACCATATTCTTTGGCTGTGACTATAATATTAAATAAAATTAAAATATATAATTTGGTTACTTCAAGATTTTGCCAAACCATAAATAAATAGAATCCTCATGAATGCCTCAGTGATTTTTTTTGTGGATACGCAACAGTACACGAGGAATGTGTTACCTCCCCTTGGACTATTAATAGTAAAATTAAATAAGACCAAGAAATAGCCAAGATGGCTGGTTTGTAGCTGAAACGTAATGGAAAATTTGGAAAAGTATATCACTTTTCCATTTTTATCAATTTTTTTAATAATCGATATTAAATTTGCGCGTTTCACAAGCCTATGTTAGCATTAAAATTATTTCTATTTTCGTAATATGGATCGTTAATAAGGTTTTTTTAATTTAATTTTTTTTTTTAATCCAAAAATCTTTTATTTATCCAAAATTTTTTTTTAACTGGAATCGGTGAGAATTTCCAAAAAGTTAACCACAATTTAATGGTACAAACATAAAAATATATATATATATATATATAAAGAAGTCTTTTTAATTCATAGCAAATTTTTTTTAGGATTCTCCTGGAACATTTCAACCATATTTTTTAGCTTAGATACCAGTTGTCGCATTGCAGAATTTAAAACTTTTCGGAGTGAAACGGCATGACTATATATTTTCTAATGTTTCGCTTAAATACTAGAACCTCATACGCCTGTAATTGAGTTTACCCTGAATACGAAAATTATTTTTTTTTTTAACGAACGGTCTATATGTTTGTATGTGTGTGTTTTTAACAAAATATTTAAAAAAACAAAAGAAACGAAAACACTCAGGAAATTCAATCTGGATATTGCAGTACAATAACTACGAGTTGCAGTTGACTACTAAGATTTTGGACAAAATCTGTGAACCGGAAGTGCGATTTTACTGAATAGTTTTTTTTCAGAACTTCATGATATTGTTTTTTAAACTTCCCCTTCTTCTTTACATATAAATGCTTATCACATTTATTCGAAACCTTTTTCGAATAAAAGGATAATTGATTTTTTTTTTATGCTCCTTGAAAAAGTGAAACGTTATTCCTCTAAAGGTAACCGTAAATGACACTTTACAGAATAGATTACTGAGTCTTTCGGAATTTTTTCGTTAAAGTTGAAATGCTTATTGCAAACATCTAAACTTATTCAGTCCACACGCGTTGGCCTAGTGGCTAGTGCACTCGCCTTTGGTGCGAGAATTCAGGATTCGATTCCCGTGAAGGGTAAAGTCGGTGTTGACCCACCATTGTAAGAAAAAGTGGGAAGCTACAGTTGTTAGCGCACCTGGTACCGAAGGTCACAACTAAACGGCGAGGGAACAGCTGAGTGCTTCCCCTCCCGTAATAAAAGCCGCCGTCAGGCAAGCCTCGGTCCTTGATGAGCTGCAGCACCATAGGTTTTTTTATTTATTTTTTTACTCTTATCTGTTAATGTTTTTCAAAAAAAATTAATATGAGGAGGCCTGAGAAATATGTGACATTAAGGTTTCATTGCTCAATTTTGTATTTGTATCAAACTACACTTAAAGAATGTCTTCTGTGTGCTTCGTACCAGATTTTTTTTTTCAAATAACCGCTGGTTCAGTTTTGTTTTGTTCAAATCAATAGTAAAATAGCCGCAGCAAAACGTTGTATTATAACCCCAGATAGCCTATGGCTCCAACCTGTCGAACAAGATTTAGGAATCTTCCCTCCTAAACGATCTACATAACTATGGCGACCAATGCCCTAAAACTGCATACAACCAAACTCAAACAAGAGATAGCACCTCAACCCTCCGAACTCATTTTCAATGTACATATATTTACACTATTTTGTTATTCACATGTATATATAGTGAAATTGTTTGCATTCTCTCTACTTCATTAGGCATAAAGTTTCTATATCGATAAACAAACCTTAATAAATATGGCAATAATTAAATGCAACGTGTTTGTAGATTATAATATAAACTATCTTGAAACATGGCCAAATAAATGAGAGTTTTTGAAACAATAATAAAACACAACAATTATCCTCGTATTTTAAATAAAATAAAGTGAATGACCTAAATAATTTTTTTAACCAGTATGAATGTAATTTAAAAAAAAAAAATATAAAGGGGGGATTCTAATAAAAGTTGATTAATTAAATACAAGAGTGCAATACTGTAACCACGCACATGTCCTAACTAAATGCGCAGTAAATTTATTTACAACGAAGTAATAATATTATTAGGAATCTGCCTCACTTTATATCGTAATTATAAATAATAACGATTGTTCTCTTTTACGACTAATTTTTAAAAATATTGTATATAAAATAAAATTAAAAGCAAAATAAAGAAATATCTAAATTTTTTTTTGATAAGAACGTTTATAATCAGGCGGAGAAGTAGAGTGCAGGGGGGAAGCATGATTACACTTCCGTATAATTCAGTTTTGTATTTATTAGGTTCCCCCCTCCAACGAAAAAAAAAACAAAAACAAAACAAGAAATGGTGGGGAGAAATATGAGGTTGAAGCCAAGGTCAAAGCACCGGCCGGCACCATTATAATTGTTAGCGTCATTTTTATTTATTTACTTATTATTTTTCTGAGTATGATTTTACGTATTTACATTATATAATATTATATATTTTAAATTTTAATTAAAAAATAAATAAATAAAATTTATGTTGGTTACAAAAAAAAAATATATATATATAGGCGTACCGGGTAATGTGTCAGTGCTTTTGTAAATTATTTACAAATTTTTATACGGAAATATATACATCTCACTCACTCACACTCTCTCTCTCTCTCTCTCCAGATATTAGGTTAACAATGAAAACAACAACACAAGCTTGATAATTTGTGTATAGATGGCGCAGTTGCAGCTGGATAGCGCCCTCTTATATCTGTAAGAGAGAGAGCGCAGCACGTGGTATTATACTGGCTAGAGATACACTCAGTCTGTTTACCGGTTAGGTCATTGCACTTTCTTTCCTATACTCTTCTCTCTTAGTATTGCCCTTCCCCTCTTTTTTAACTTCCTCCTCCATATTTACCCAGTAGATCTTAGCTATCTATCTCTATCCACATTAATATTTATCTCCAATAATACCAATTGACAATATTAACATTTTTATTTTTATGTCAACTTTATCTTAGAAAAAAAAAACACGTAAAACAGGCAATATACATGTACACACACACCCATATATATATATACACAACACTCACTCATACACTTTCACCTTCAAAAAAATTCTTGTTTACAAAATCAAAACACGTGTCCACTACGTATCTATATTAACTTTTCAAAAAGTAATCTTTTATCTGTTTGAATAGTTTTGTAAAAAGACATAATTATTACAGGTCTTATTTATTTATTTATTTTTTTTATTTTAAAAAAGGTAAACAAGTAAACAATTTTGCCACGTAGAAGGTTTTCCATGTTATTTCCAATTATTTAACCGATCAAACTGGATAATCCATCTTCATCACATACCTCCCCCAGAAATTCCGTAAAAAGGTGTGATTACGATAAAAAAATTCAATTAAGTGTGATAAACCCTAATAAGATCCTATACGTATTGCAAAGTTTCATGAAAAATCGTTCCAGGTTCCTTTTTTTCAAAGGAAATTGAAAATAAATTAAAAAAAAAAAAAAGCATTCCAGGTTGATTCAAAAAACATTTTCTGTGTAAACCGTCTTTGATCGAAAACTTCATGTCGTTTTCTATCCTACTGATGATGTATTATCAGCTTAACAACTTAGTTGTGACACCTAAACGGCTGTTAGGCTCAGCCGTCAAAGCTGCCAAAGCTTTTTAGCACAAGTGCCATCATTTAATTCCGCCCACAGATTTCACAACTAAGTTGCCGAGCTAGCATAAAGTTTAGAAGTGTGTGTGTTATATGATCCGAAGAAAGGGATCTAAAGCAGAGGGAGAGAGAGAGAGACAAAATTGAGAATCTCATTCGCTACTTAGGCCAGACTAGAGTGGGAGTCTCGCATATATACAGTTGCGCTAGCCCTACAAGGAACAGTTTTTAGAACAGTCTTACAACAGTTAACCACGAATCAGCAACCACGATTTCTCTTGAGTCCAAATCTCTCGCTACCTAATTTCTATTTATGTGTGAAGTCCTGGCAGTTTTGTATTTTGTTTTTTCTATAGTTGTATTTTTTTTCTATTTTATTATACAGTGGTCAGCATTCATTCTAGCTAATTTCTTAAAAACCCTTCCTCACTAATTTCTCTCTTTCTAAAACCTATTATAGTGTGTATGAATATTGAAGGTTAGTGTAAATATTATTCGAATAGTTGGGGGTGTAGGACATCCTCTGGATCATTGTAGAAATGTCTAGTCCACTTTCTTCTACATGGTGGCTCTACCCATCCATAATAGAACATGAAATTTAAATATACTACGATGTTTCTATTAAGCGTATATTGCACAAACGGAATCTACATTTTCCTTTAATTCGTTTATTTCTTTTAAAAACTAAATTGCAAAAATCTGATATCAAGGTAAAATAGTTTTAGCAGTAATGAGAAACTTGTAACAAAGCCCATAAAAACTACTCTATACAATAAAGCATCCGATATGTAGCGGTCGTTTTGTGGATGTAGCTCACAGATAATTACTAATAATATCGAACCATGAACCGTTTTTAAAACAATAAGTCGGGAACATCTTTTTTTTAAAGACATCTCATATTTGCTAATATAATAAAATAAAAATATTAAAATAATAAATTACTTTATCCAAAGTGATTTTCATTTATTTTTGTTTTTGTTTTGTCAGGGAGAAATATTAAATAAAAACATTGAGATTATTTCAAAACAAAATTTACTTTATACTAATTATCTGGTAAACAAATTTCTACTAAGTTTTATTTTAATAGGCTGAAATATTTTTGAAGAAATGTCGATGAAAAAAAATTATTTAGCAAATTAATTAGTACATGTATTTTTTTTTTTTTTTTTAATTTAAGCAGCATCTGTTAGGACAGATGTAACTGAAAGAAAAATATGCCAGATGTGAAAAAGAAATGTCAACCTCTTTATTGACAGGTGTTAATTATCTGCGTGTTAACTGGGAAACAGGTTGTATAGAAACTGTATTAAAACGGTTAAGAGATAATCCTTAATTATCTTTAACGATATAACGAATTCTGTTTTTGCAATTCGGAAAAGCTTGTCGATAAATTTTTATGATTGGAACATGGAAAATATGTAAAAAAACACGATCGAAATTTGCTGAATTATGCTTATTAAATGTGATGCTCAAACCAGCGGTT
Organism: Triatoma infestans; assembly: GCA_011037195.1. Lineage (NCBI taxonomy): Eukaryota > Metazoa > Arthropoda > Insecta > Hemiptera > Reduviidae > Triatoma > Triatoma infestans. The sequence goes on from JAAEAF010007659.1 coordinate 15,313, forward strand.
CGAAGTAAACGCTTCACTAGTAAACTTACTCGTGTTGAAGACGATATAATATATGTAGATATATAAATTCGAACTGAAGATTTTTCTTTTAAATGGTGTTTCATGTATCCATAACTTTATAATAAATAACTGAGCAAAAATAAATGTACTCGTATAACAAAAAAAATCTTGTGTCTAACTCCACGGGTTGTTATTATTGCCGTTAATACAATTGTAATAAAATGGCAAATATTCTATAAAAATTCTCAACACGGTGCCCTAAAAGAAATATAGAGTGGTGGAGATATTTACATTGGTTAGCCCCAGATAGCAAATAGAAATTGAATGTGTTTACACTGTAATCTGGAAGAGAGCTTCACGTTTCCTGTAAAGGATACGAGAATGTCTTAATGTATATATTCGTCTTTTCTCTAACGCTTATTCAGCAATTTAAGGTCATTCCCATCTAATATGAGAGATAGGCAGGTGACCTTGTAATTGTCAAAAATATATTGTGATTCTTGCTACCGAGTTATCTCTGAAGTGTTTTATTTACTGATCAATTACAACTTAAGTTGTGCCAATCATAAGTTATATTATTTGTTTATTTAAAGAAATAAAATAAACAATTTCCAACATGAACAGATAAAAACTAATAACAAACAGCAAGATAATATGATGAAATTATAATCATCACGTTGCAAAAGTTTTACGATTTAAAAGATTTTCCAACCAAATAACCGGAAGTATTGCGATCGGGTCAAATTTTCCTTATCAGACAAATTTTCCCGGGAAAAGTGATTTGGGGGGGTTAGGATAATAGTAGCGTTTAGCTTTCGTCAAATGTGTGATTTCAGTAGAATGTGTGGTCTACCATCTATCTATATAATACATTAAAAACATTGTTAGGATTTCAAATTTGTCGAAAATCGGTTAACCGAAAGTGCCACTTTAACGGAATAGGTTTTTGAATTTTCTCGTAAACCACTGTAACGATTTCCTTAAAACTTGGAATACTAACTGTACAGATATAAATCTATCACTTTTATTTGTCGATATGTACTTTTATACCTGCCCGGTATCCCCTTACTAACCTTATACTTAGATTAGAATAAAGATGTAAGATTTAAAGCTTAAAGAAAATTTGTAATTTTATATATAAGTGTTTTAACAGAAGGAGAAAATGCTATGAGTTGTATCAAACCAGATTTTTTTTGTGTTACTAAATAGAAAATAATAGATAAAGTAAAACAGGTGATTTGAACTTAGCTAAGTATATATAAGGAGCAGCAACAGAGCAGAGGCGAGATCCCGCGCTTACTGGTCATCATGTTGGCGCGCGACCTTAACTCCTCTCGATGAGGGCAAAGACCTTAACTTTACCAGAGTATGAGTCATCAACACAACATACAACCGCCCTACACTAGTGCCAGTGTGGTACAACAGATATCGCTGAGTTTTCTTAAAGTATCGCCTGTCACTAAGGCCATCTCTATATATCTTTCTCGCCTCTTTCCACTGCACTTGTGTTTTGTAGGAGAAAGAAAGTTGTTATGGCAACACAGCATCATTCATCAAACACACAATTACTCCGGCAATGTGTTACCACTTGTTAAGTTCAAGTAGTGTGTGAGTGCCATTTTGTATTTTTAGTATCATTCATATCATAATCTCATTCACTTATGCTATGGGTTAGTTTACAAGTTATATTCATTAAACTAACCATTTGGAAATTAGGAAAACACTTAGAAGATAATCTAAACAATAGTCCAAGCCTACAAACAATTTATTTCTCTAAAAAATGTTACAACTAGCTGCATCCCAGTCAGTTTTGAAGCATCGCATAAACCTCCTGGAAAGAAGTACTAAAAGCATAATATACTAATCAACGACACACACACATACAACAGATTATGCATAGAAAGTTTATATACCTGAGTATACTGATACCACACAGCAGCTATTTCTAGATTCTTAGATATTTGTTGTTTATCTGACTCTACAGTCATTTCCCCAATTATTACAATTTAATAATCCTAGTTAATCATTCTTTACAATTGCAATGTTTACAAGGTTTAACTGAACTGACCATAAAGAGAGCCGTCCCAGAGCAGAGGTGTAAGAGTTTTTACTCGTATACCTGAGCGGCCCTCTTTATGTAGTACGCCCTACGTAAGGCATGTTTCAAAACTACCAATGCTTGTGAAAATTTAAATTTAAACCTAACGGACTGACCCACTCCCCCAAACCCCTCTACAATAATTTTTGTTTTTTAATCTTTCAAATAAAAGTGATACGCTTTCATCTGGTTTTCTAAATTTAAAGAAAAACTTTATAGTTGTTTTTGAGGAAATTCCAAAAAACAAACTCAAAAAACAAACAAACTATCCAGAAAATCATTGGAGCCGTTTTCTAGAAATTCCGAAAAACTGAAAAAATCATACTTACCGGATGAAAACCTAAATTCGAAAATCTGACACGATCGCAACACTTTCTCTTCTAGGAGTAAGAGAAAGTAAAAAAAAAAAAACCTTTCGTCCTTATAACCTCTCCACAGTTCCCTTATACCAGTAGGCGCCTATAACTATTCAGTGCTTTCTACATCACAATATAGACGACTTATTTGATTTAACCTCAATCGCATATCATTTATCCCCAATACTTTTAAATTTTTCATCAATTATTACAGTTAAATAGCATTATTAGTGGCAGCTTCGGACAATTTTAGAGAAAGGAGTTCGAAACAGTAGAAACATGAAAAGAAAAAACATCCTGAAGGAATACTTATCTCAAATTTCATTGATGTTTTAATTAGTAAGCAAAGAAATAAAAATTTTCAAGAATACAAAATTACGATGTTATTTACGGTGTTTATTTAAATATATAATAAATTTTTAAAAAAATTTATTATATATTTAAATGTAAATGAATTAAAAAAAAAATTATTGGAGTATTGCTAAAAATAGATTGAAACTGGAGTCCAGAAGGTAATAACGCAGCGGTATAACTGTCCACACACACACACAAGAACAGGATTCTATTTAAAATTCAACAAAGATGTATATAAAAAAATATAAAATAAAACTATATCTCCGCTTTTAGAATTATAATTTAGAAACGAATGTCCACAATTGAAAACAATTAAAATATCTGGTTTTATTAAATTTATTAAATAAAATATTACCAGAATTAAATAAATTAATTCATTCAGAATCAATAGTAATCGTAAGGAATGTGCAGCTAGGTGGTGAATTGATAGACTAGATAGAGGTAATGATTTTATAAATCCAAATCCACTGCTATCTATTGTGGTGCTCTTGTACACATAGAGCTGCGCACTTGTAATAATGAGTTTTTATGCGAGCTGTCTGTTCGTTGGCTGGAGTATTTATTCCATTGGTACCCTAAACTAAGTAACTGCCTGCAACGGCCATTTTCTCTGGAGGTCCTGCGTGTTGTATGATTGGTGGAAATATTAAATACTGCTTTAATTTTGTTTTTGTGTTTTTGCGTATCCTCTATGATATGGTCATTGTGAGGTCTATTGCGCCACCCCACTGTGCCAAGGGTGACATTCCACCCCTTCCAGATTAAGATCTCTGAGGAATCTCAGGAACTGGGGAGGTCCTAGGGAGGATATATCTTCCTCCAACGCCTGGTAACTACCATGGCTTCCGAATCTTCTACGGTTGATGGCATCGCAGTCCGTCAGAAGTTGTATTGGAGGAAACTAAGAATCCCGCACAGAATCTGCAGGTGCTTCTGATCGTTTCTGGTTATAACCGCCCAGGCGGTCTTAGCTTGTTCCAGTCCTGGGAGGGTTTTCCACAGCTGTGCTCTCTTCACTTCCACCTCATTTCTAACTTCTTCCAGAAGAGACTGGTCACTTATTCCACAGAAGGGTTCAGACCCCAATCCTTGCCAGGATGTCGGCCATTTCCTTTCCTTCCACGCCAACATAGCCTGGCCTCCACAATAGGTTATCTCTATTGCTCCTGCCCAGGCTATTGAGTTTGTCGAGGCATACCCACACCATTCTTGAACTGATGACATATGAGTTCACTGCTTTAATGGAGAACTTGCTATCGGATAGGATTACGATATTTTCTATCAGGTTAAACTGGATATTTTCTATCAGAATCTTCCTATTGCGTAAATTTCCGCCAGGAAGATGCTGGAAAAATTCCCCATGGGTTCCGAGTATATAGTTCTTGGTCCAAACATTGTCAGATTAAAATATCAGTCGGGATCAGGAGGGCTATATTAACTGAGATCACAGCGCTAACTGACCCCCTTAAAATTAATGTTCCTGTAAAAAAAATTCAGATAAAAGTGATTAGCATATATGTGTATGTGTTTAGTTAGAATGCCAAATTAAAAAAAACGAACTTCCTTTCAGTAAAGTGTACATCCGGGTATCCGAAAATCTTCGTGTCGGCACTCATGGTGGTAGCTAAACGTAATATCAAGATTGAACTTTCTGTGTGTAAACAACGCACAAACAGAGCATTCGTAAAAACTTTATTTTTTTTACTTAAGTTATCTCGAAAACATTTATTTCCGGGTAAATATCAATTTCAAAAATTAAACGCAATCGTAATTTTGTTATCTTTTTCCGGATGAGAAAATACAAACATTCTTTGTACAGTTATATTTCCGGTTTGATTGATTTTTAACTGAAAAGTATTTACGAAAGCATTTTTTCGGCAATATTTTTTTTGTCATCTAGGGAAACTTTTTGCGTTAAATTATTTAGAGAAAAAGGCCTCATGTGTTTAATACACTTTGAAATTTATACTTGTAGATTATTTTTACTGAATTATCATCAACGCATACAAACTCACTCGATCGAGTTTTCAAAATATTCATTTCATTTCCGGAAATATGAGAACGCATTACTTCCTCTTTGTGTAGCTAGAAGAAGAAATAAATAAATTAATTACTAAAATTTTCGGAACATCCCCCACAACAAACAGAAAGGGAGAGAGACAGAGTGAGAGAGAGAGAGAGAGAGAGAATATTGACTCGGAAAACCTTGATAATAAAAATTTAAATTACATTCATCAATGCCAACAAAACTATAAAAGGTTATTATATAAGTTACCAGTCCGGGAAAACCGAGCAAGGTCAGGGTTGGGTCAAACATATAATAATCGATCTGCTGAAGGGATGATGGCCAACCCTACCACCCAGTCCACCCCCCTGGGGCTGACAGTAAAGTGTACAAGGCCAACGTACATATTTGTTTGTGTATTTCTTTCTTCTATTTACCCCACCACCTACTAACGAATTAAAAAAAAACCGTTTGTTATATTTATTAATTAAATGAATGAATATTAGTGTAGGAGTGAGGGACAGACAGATAGATACAGAGAATAGTGAAGTAATGAAACATATTGACCTTCATCAGATGTTTGTTTACATAACAATGAACTTAAACTTATTTATTATATAATATAATTACGAATATTATTAAATATAATTTTTCTATTTTTTCTTTTTACTGTAATGAATAAACTTGTAATAATTATAATACTAATTTATAATAACGAGAAATTCTTTTAATATTAAATTGATTTGAATATACCAGTGACATTTTACTTGCTAGCAAGAGGAAGTATTGAGGAAGAATTGTCAAATTTTCGAAATTGTGTTTTCACCGGAAAAAAAATCGTTACCAAAACCAACGGAATACCAAAGTTTATTTGTGAAGTTCCTCCGATTTTTCGTTCACACACACACGCACAATCATTCGTCCAAAACATTTTTTTTCGCACTCAGGCGACCTCAAAAATTCATATGATTCATTTTGGAAATTTCACATGATCGAGGAACTACTTGCAACTTAAATCCGAAAAAAAATTATTTTTGTAGTTTGGAGGGATATATTATGACTTTAGGCTTAGTTTTGTTGAGACTGAGAATAACGCTGCCCGGGGGGGGGGAGTCCCTAGGGGGGAACCCTAGCGGGTTGTTTCGTACTTAGTATATTGGTTATATTATGATGTTTTGTGACGTTCGTGACTAATCGTTTTGTGATAAAGTAATTATTTATCAAACAATGAATAATGTAATGCTTTTTTACACTCTTAAGTTCAAGCACTGACCACACGAGCGCCACACGGTGTGGCAACTGAACAAGAGTGTGAATATAACAAACAACACTTTATTGTATACGAACAAAAAAAGTGATATATATATTTTTTTTTAACTTTTTATTTGTCATTTACAACTGTATATAATGGTACAATAAGTAAATATGGCAAGGGTGGTAAATGTCGTGAATGGCTTGAATGGTGAACATCCAGTAATGTATCTCCACTAGTCAACAAGGTGATCGCGGGGCCAACGAGGCCTCAATCGCCTTCGGGATTTGGAAGGAAGTGTGGTTGAAAACAAGTTAGCTGCTAATGGATTAGTGTGGTTTGATAAGTTTTTTGTGAAATTTGTTGTATCTAGTTTTTCTCTCGGACAGGAGTGGGAGAAACTGTATAAATACAGCAACGGACAGTCCAGAGATGTACAGTTCAACATACAGTTCAAGACAGTTCAATATAGTTCACTATAGTTCATCATCTCGGCAGTCACTTCGTGTCATTTTCATACCTCTCTACCTTAAAACCATTCTCTATTGTAAAGTCCAGGCAGACTGGGTCTCATTATTATTATAACCAGTGTTAACCCAGTCTTCTCATTTCATCAACCATACCTAAATTCTCTCCACCTAACACATCCATTATACTGACATAGAATGGAGCGTTTAAAATGCGGTGGAGAATTCTAGACTGAAGTGTTTGTAATCGGTTGGTATTAGATCGTTTACCTGAACCGTAAAGTTCAAGTCCTAAGTCCATTTAGGTGCTAGTAGGGATAGATACCGTCGTCTTTTATTGTGAAGTATTAATTTTGATCGGTGATCAAGTAGTCTGGCTAGAAGCTTATATCTTTTGTTTAATTCTATTCGTTTAAGTCGTGTATAAGGATTACAAGTGAGTCTCTCGTCGAAGTACAGTCCCAGGTACCGCACATGGTCGGCTGAAGGAACAGGAGAATTTATAAGTAGATATAGGGGCAAGAGTTTTTCATTTCAATGTAAAGACTATGTATTTCGATTTATGTGGATTGATTTTTATTCGCCATTTTTGCAGCCAAGGTTATAAAGTGATATACGTAAATATAAAAAATATGTTTAAAAACTGAGAATGTACGTCAAATATGTCCCTCTCTTTGTAAACCTACATTCTTTAGTATTAACTCAAATCCATTACTATTCGGGATTTATTTTGAATCTAGATGTTGTTGACACTAGATGTCGGGCTAGTTTGAGTTGAATAATATTACTTTTCTTCACTAGTGAGAAAAAGTAATGGCTACTGTCACTTGTGATTAAAAGTATAACTTCACTCATTAGATTATTAGACGGTTTACAGAAAAAATACCTTTAATGCCCAAATTTAATAATACATTTTTAATAAATTATTAGAACTTCATTAAATTTTCCTGTGATGTGATAGTGTGGAAAGAAAACACTAATAAAGGTCAACGTTATATTGTGCGTGTACATCAGTAATTTTCACTCACCGGCCTAGATCGATTTCAACAAAAAAATAAATATATTATATTATTAAGGTGGGAACAACGTTAAGAAAAAAAAAAGACCGGCTAAATAACGGTAATGTACTGTTAGCGATGTTTATCAAAACACCTAAAGATATTTACGAAATTGTAAGGTTCTAGTAAATAAATTTAGTGTTTTATGTAAAAACAATTCCCTTCCATTACTCTCAATATTTTATTAAAATAGTCTTGATGGTGAAGTTTAAAGTGGAATAAACACGGCAAAGGAAATACAAAAGAAGTGCTGATACAGATGAAGTGAAGAGAAACGAGAAAAAGAAAGAAAGCAAGCAAGCAGTAGAGAGGAGACAGAACGTAGGAGAAAGATGAACCGTTGTATTAAGGGGGAGGGAGGATGGGGAAGAGGCTGTGCTGTGGCCGTTCTGTTGCGTGGCCGCAGGATCTCTCTCTTTCTCTTACTTTCTCTCACTCTCGTACAGACACACACACACACACACTCACTGTCTCTATATATTCCCCTAGTTAACTAGCTATCTCATTCACTGGCACGCTGAGAAGAGAGATAGAGAGAGAGCGAACTAACATCAGAAAGAGAAGCAGAAGTATTGTGGGGCCATGAGGGTTTGGTGACTCTTGTCGGCTCGTCCTTGAGAGTGCAACGTCCTGCGGGCCCCTGACGACGAGCGACAACAACACTATATACCTCCTCATATACTGGCCTCCCTCTGTATATGTCGCGCGCGCTTGCGCCTTTACAAACAGCCCATATCTTGTTTATATAGTTTTTTGGTGCAATCATGCTACCCCGCTATTGCTAAGTATTTTTAGAACTCTAAACAAACAAAAAAACGTTTTTAGCAATATTAATACAATAATAAAGGAAGAAAACTTACAAAACATGAAGTAAGATCTGTAAAAAAAAAAAAAAAATCTACGCATTAAACCCACAAAAGGAAACTGGTTGAAATGATATATTTATCACATACATTTGTTTAACAAATAGAACACGTCATCTATAGCATAATCTATTATTTTTCCGTTATTATTTTCTTTTGCTCTTTAAGGAAGTACTGAGACTGTTTCTCAGTTTTTAAAATTTCTAAGTTTTTAAAATTGTGTTTTCACCGGAAATACATGTTTTGGTGTTCCTTGAGTAGGGTTCTGGGAAGGTAGCTTTCAATCACGCTTTCATCTAAAATACCACACACTTCAGTACTATTTATGTTCTGCCATCAATATGTTACCGGCAAAGTATGAAATTCATCCCGGAGAGCCCCCATTTATTTTATTACATCCCGATTTCAAAATATATTTTAATAATAATCATTTAAAAGTTAAATTATTTTACTTAAAGTACCAGAACTATTAAAACACCATTTGGAATACCATGATTTATTATACTGAAACACTACAACAGAATTTCCCCAAGTTAACAAGAACAATAGGAATATTTAAAAGAATATTTTTCAAATACACAAAATTTATCATAAGAAATACAATCTGGTATCTGAGTAAAAACCACGCATGGTATTAATCTGGTATCTGAGTTATAAACCACGCATGGTATTATATGAAATGCCTAGGCGTTCTATAGAATGCCTGAATTTCATACTTTGCCGGTAACATATACTCGTATAATATTTAAGATACATTATAAGAAACATTGGCTAGAATTCTAAACTTGAAGATATCGACCGGAAGTGCATTTTACAATATAATTTTTTTATCAGTTTGTGGAATTTTCTCAAAAATGGCTACAACGATTTTGTTTGAATTTGGTATGCTGACGGCTAAGTAGTTGGTAGTTGTTTTTGCAATAATGTTTTATAACTAACGAAGTTATAGTTGTAATGCAAAAATTACTAACTAGTAGTTGTAATCATTACTCTAGAAGTGAAGAGATTCAACTCGGAAAATTTTTTTTGCCAAATTTGAATCAGATTAAGTTAGGAAGTTAGAAATTAAAAAATTAATTACGAATTAAATGTGTAAAGCATAGTATGTTTTAAAAAATAAAAAAGATTTAAGTAGTTATAGTAGTCAGTTTTATAACTAATTATAACTAATAACTACATACAGGTTGGTAGTTAGTTGCTTTTACAATTACTTTTACTTAGTTACTAGCTGTAGTTACGAGTTTCTACTGCAATTACTTCTGTTGAAAAAATATAATAAAACTGCAAAAGCACTTACGTATTGCAATTGTAATTGTTCTGTGCTGCACAGGACATACGAATATACCACCTTCATTTAAAACAAAAGTTATTCTAGGAAAAGGTAATTTATTATAGTTCTGAGAAATCTGTGACATTAAATTTCAAATGTTATTCGAGTTTGTTCCAATGTTATTGGCGGCGTCTTCGGACTATAACGTAATCAATTCAACTATTATCTGCCATGGGTGATAGCCAGCATTTATATTAGTTTTGGAACCTGTGGACGGAGACAAATGACGAAAGCTTTGGTAATGGGCGGAGCTTAACAGCCGTCTGGGTGTCAGAACTAAGTTTCCGAGGTATACCCTTATTATTATTATCATCATAATCATTATCACTATTATTATTATTATAATCATATTATTATTATTACTATTATTATTATCATTCGTTTGTGGGAAGAGATTAGACCCTACGCTGTCCCACACTGGGCCCATATAGCTACTTCAAATAAAAACAACAACAAGCCGGGTTTAGAACAAAAATTCAGATTCGTGACTTTCTTTCAATGTATTCACTGCAGTCCGAACAAATCGGACAATAACCTTAAAGGGAAATAGCTTAAAAACTTCCACAGAAAGTCTGTTCCGACCAATGATCCTGAACCTAATTTCCTCACAATCCAAGCAATCTGTATAAGATGAATTCTTGGGTGTTTCGTCCTCTATCAACATATTGTACAAAAGAGGGGTCTGGCATGAGCCCCATTACATAGAGATGTCTCCTTAAACCACAATGTCCAGTAAGGGTTCCAAGCAGATTCCTGAGAGAGGTTCGTGAAAGACACAGCGCTGACCGGACCCCCAATCAGCGAGCCATCATCTCTATATTTATGTTGGGCCAATTCAGTAAACATTTTCCAAGTTTATTGAACATTTGGTAATTTTATAATTGTATTAACAGCAGTAATAGGAAAGCCATGTGAGTGCAGATTTTTTTTTTTTATAGTTGTTCAGAAAGCAAAATCTCAGTGAAACATGTTTCGAATAGTTTCAGGTGGAGCGTGTGTTTACCCGTGGATGATTACAATAAACCTAAGGAGTTGTACACATTAATTATCCCTCTGCAAGTTCTATAAATATATATATGTAAATTCAGTATATTGTGGAAGTGTCAGTACGTAAATGCTGTTCGTGAAATTAGGTTGGGATAACCACAGAGACGCCAAGATTCCTGAAGAACTGGATAGTCCACTTCCCCTTCCGGGAAAAACCAAATTATAGGTAACGAAACACACGAATCTTTAATGAGGAAACAAACCACTATATTGTTAACAAAAATGATACCTAATTTCATTGTTATAAAAATATCAATTGGTGTGAAACACTCCGGCGACTTTCTATTATTGCAATTCCCCCCCAGAGTGTATTAAAATATTTAGATACTGACTGAAATTTTTTCATACCAGATACGGGAATGATGGTGGGGATCTAAAAAACACTGCGCGCTGAAACTATTATTGGAAAGGAACGCGAATTAAAATAGTATTTCTAACTAATGACGTAATCTGTTTTAAAAACTATGGAACAAAAGAAACAAAAAATTTCCGGATAATATTTGGAAAAATTTCATTAAAGATTGCGCAATGAAAATTACGATTGGCAAATAATCATAGTTTTGTTTTTTGCTTACTTTTTGTTCTAGCGTGTAAATTACTAAGAAATTATTGAATTCTGTTATTAATCATATATAGGATGAGTCATGTTTACATCATTGAACAAGTGAATGTGAGTGGAGAAGAAGAAGGCGAATTCTTCTGTTGTATAGTAAGTACCCACGTCACACACACACAAACACAAAAAAACCATCAGTAAACAAACTACGACTCATTCATCGCATATTTACAAGTCAATATTTATAATTTCTTTTATTTTCTCTTCATTATGTTGTTTATTATATTTATTGGGCATAATAAAAATATGCAATAATCCTCATCATGAAACTCAACAACAACAACAACAACAATAAAAGATTTATTCACAAATTTAAAAAATAGAAGATAACAATAAAAATTTGGTGTGAAACTCACACACACGACTTTCTCTTAGTGTTGATAATACAATTATATATAAGATAACAAATTTTAATCATTTGTTCAACATTAAATATTGAGATAAAGGAGGGACAAATTACCCGCCCAAGCAGTAATGGAAGTGATTACATTGTAGTCCAGAAGAGAGTGTCATTTACACTAAACCAACCTCACACATATAATATTTGAAATTTAACGCCAAAAATTCTACAGAACCTCCCCTCCTTAAATCAATTTTCTCGCGATTAAGATTTCAAACAAAAATGTTAGGTCCTAATTATATCCGTGCAGTTGGTACACCAGGTTTAAAGAAAAACTTTATAGTCGGTCTTTTTTGAGAAAATTCCAAAAACTTCAATAGCCTAGTTTGTAAAGTCGTACTTCCGGTTAACTAATTTTCTTTAAATTTAGAATTCCACCGTTACCTCTAACGTGTATCAATACTATTTATGGTAGTACCATACATTGTGTTGTAGTATTTTATAGGAAAGTTTAAACATTGTTTCTCTATATAATCCTCCCAAAGAAAATCAATTTTCCCAGGAAAATCATACGAATAAAAGTGATTGGTATTTATTTGTTAAAAAAAAAAAATCATTAGATACATTTTTGAGAAAATCGTGAAAAACTGAAGAGAAAAATATTTGGTAAAGCTACATTTCCGGTTGACAGGATTTTGCCCGAAACTTTCATGTCACATGTGGTGATAATACCCTAAACGTGGATTACCAAGTTTTTGGCTTGTTTGTGATGTTTTCGTTTTTGAGATATTTGTTGTGGCACAGAGACTATTCGCTAAAAAACATTTTTTTCGTACTTAAGTGATCTCAAAATATGTACACATTTCTGGTGAAATGTCGTCAATTTCGAAAATTTGATGCGATCGCAATAGGGGAAACAAGAAATAGTAAAAAATGAAGGAAAAAAAAAATTAGCTATGACAATTGAAAGTTGTATAACTGTTGGAGAACTTTTAACAAGTGTGTAAAGCTGGAGAACTTTATTTTGTAAAAGAGTGAACACGTGTAAGAAGAGAAGCCTTTCCAGTGAACACACTGGATATAGGAGGAGCCCTCCTGTTTAACTTTATTGTAACTAAAATAGAAAAAAACCACTCTTTCCCCTACTCTGCTGTTCCAAGTCACTAGTAATATTATCGACAAATCTATATTTAGTATGTTTTTGTGATTAGTTTAATTTGTATTTTATCTGAAACTAGTGTTTCTTCTAAGTGGCAGAGTTATGCTGTCTGTATTGTATCTTAAGGCAATTTTGCATTTATTTTAAACAGAGGATGAAACCAACGAACTGTTTTCTATCAACCATTTTGACAGTTGGATAAAATAAATTACCAGTATATATCAAAACTGACTATACTGATTAATGTAGCATTATTTAAATAAATAAATAAATAAACTTTTGAAAAACACTTGAATTTCCGGATTGAGATCGTGTCAGTGGTTTGCTAGAAACCTACGTTTCGCCCATATTGCAATGAGCCATTTCAGGGTCGGTATACCTTGAAAGCTAATGGAGCAATGACCTTTGCTCAATTACTAGCAAACCATTGACACGTTTTCAACCGGAAAACTCAAGTGTTTTTCGTGAAATTGGCCGCGAAAACCTAAAAGATCAAATAAATATTTGTTTAAAAAATTATAATTATTATTACCTATTCTTTTTACTTTCACTTAAGTAGGAAATATTGCGAACCTGTCAAAGTTTCGGATATCGAGTTTTCACCGGAAATAAACGTGACCTGAATCCAAAAACTGGACTTTTACATTTTTTTTTTTTTGTGTGTGAGCAATACACAAAAACGGAAAATTGCCGAAAGATCAAACTTGCTGGGAGCCGGATGTAAATAAGGTTTATCCGGACAGTACACTTCATCGGATGAATTTTTTGTTTTAGTTTTTGTGATTTCCTTCGAAAACGGCTTTAACGATTTGCTTTAAACATGGCGTTATAAACAACAGACACAAAAGAACTGTTTTTGTAAATATTTTTTTTAAGGAAAATTCATTTTAGAGGGGGGTAGTTTTGGTGGAGGGGTGACGATTGGCTTTCCTCTAAAGTTTCATAGTTATATACTAAGTGACCTTATTGTTTATATAATATTAATATTAATAAGAATGAATTTTATTGCTAAAATTTCGAATTTGAAGAAAATCGATTGGAACGGAAATGCAACTTTATTGACCGGGTTTTTTAAATCTTCCACAATTTTCTCGATAAAAATACCAACCAGTTTCTTGGAACTTTCTCATTTAATTTTTCTCATTAATTTTTTTTATATATGAATCCTCTCACGTATGTGCAATTTGTCCTGTAAAATTTCTTTTAGCCCCGCATCTGGTTTCTCCACTGTTCTGGTGTTCTGAGTGTACGACTTAAAATAATTCTATTTAGGAAATTCAACAATTCTAACCAGGGAATTCAACCCAACATCAGCTTCAATGATTCTCTTTAATTAAATTTTATTTTAGAAGACTGAGTTTTGGACATTTTTTTTTTTTTAATTTAAGGTGCGTCAGCATCTATGGTGCGTCATGGGCTGTTGAACTTTTAGTACTTTCTTATACTGAACAATGTGGACAAGAACAAGGCCCCATGCTGGTATCCTGGAAAGCTCTGAATTTAAGCATGATAAAACTTGTTACTTTCCTTCAAAAATCTTAATTTCCCACACTTAGAAAAAGACCAGGTACAATAATAATTTTTAAAGAAATATAAAACTTTAGAAACTGAATTGGGGAGGTGGGAGATTTATTTAAGCCGTCATTCATGAAAACATTGTTTTTTTTTTGTTTTTTTTTAAATATCACAATAGAAAAACATGTTTATATCTCAATTAAGATCCGTACATAAAGAAATTATTTTTTATTATTCTTGAACTCATTGGATTCCTGTAAACATAATAATATTTTTTTTCTTACATAGTAGTAATATAAATAAATTTATAACCAATTTTTATTTTATTACGTCTATTTGTATACATTTTATTGGTTTCATATCTAGTAACGTTTTTAAGTTTAAAAGTATCTATTATGGTTTATTTTTGAATAGTCAAGGTCAATGAACGTCCGACAAGATGAATTACTCAAAACGTAGTTTTTGCTCTAGAAATTAGTTCAACATATATATCTGTTATTATTAATTTATAGGAAATATATATATATATATATTCTTTTTTAATTATTAATAAATATGAACAAAATTTATTTAAAAAAAATTGTCAGGTTGAAGTATGCGTAAAAATAAACTCCCATCGGTTTTATGAATCAAATTCGTATCAATTATAAATAATGTAATTTTTTTGATATTATATTAAATATTTTTAATCCACCGTTTTATATGTTTTTGCTCCACGTCAAATTTTTTTTGTTCTTTTAAGGGAGGGATGCAATCGTTAAATGTGATATATATAAACTAGAAATACATGTTGAAGTTCCCTTTGAACACGAACGAGATGTTTTTAACGAATCATATGTATGATTTCGATTTAAAACCTGGTGTGCTCTCTTTACAGATTTACTTTTTCCGTGATTTACATGAAAATGGCTGTAGCGATTTCCTTTGCACTACGTATACTATCCTACATTCAGAAATATGGTACCACTTTTATTTGATACCACATTTTTACCGGGAACAAATAATTTGGGGGGGGGGTCCTGGGGGAGTCAGTAACGTTAAGCTTGCCTTTAAAATAAACTTCAGTATACTTAACAACGACATAATAATTGATATAAGTTAAAAGAAAAGGCTAGGATCCCAAATTTGGAAAAAAGAAGTGATTAACCGAACCTGCGAATTTATAAGAAAAAGATTTTGAGTTTTTTTGGAATGTTTTCGAAAACATTGTGCGACTAAAACGAGTTTCTTTGAAATTGATGTGCTAAATATGCACGTTAAGTTTCAAATGTTACTTGTTCAATGTTGCTGGGCGCTGTCTACTGGACTATCATGAAATCACACTTCTACCTGCCTCTTTATGTATTTGACCCCCCTCCCACTAACTTTATATTTAATGATTTAATGTTAGGACAAATAAATGAAATCTGAAGTATAAAGCAAATCTGTCATTTAATATATATAATTGTTTTTAACAGCAATTAGAAAAAGTCCTATGAATGATTCACACAGTTTTTTTTTTTTCAAAAAGTTTATTGACCTTGTTATTTTTGTTATATACAGAAAAAAATAACAGAAGCAGCATTCTGTTTACAATAGTCGATAAGGTAGTTCGCTTTTAAAGGAAGTCATAATAAAAAGAAACACGTGCAATAAATTGTAAGAGGAGATAGAAAACAATAGGTATGTAAGTTTCGTTTTAAATTTTTTTTTTCAAAAATTAATAAAAAAAAAAAAAAAAATAACGAAACATGACTAAACAGTCAAGAATGAAAAGTCAACAATTTAACTTCCGGTGTCAATTGACTATTTAACAGGAAAAAACTTATTACGTGATATATGCAATTAATTTTATAAAAATTCTAGTTACTGTTGACGGTGCTCACT
This sequence comes from Triatoma infestans, assembly GCA_011037195.1. Taxonomy (NCBI): domain Eukaryota; kingdom Metazoa; phylum Arthropoda; class Insecta; order Hemiptera; family Reduviidae; genus Triatoma; species Triatoma infestans. The sequence goes on from JAAEAF010007659.1 coordinate 31,639, forward strand.
TTTTATTAAAATCAATAAAATGCCCTAATTTTATAAAAGTTCGAGAAACAACCTTGACGCCATCTATATTAAAAAAAAAAAAATCTGCACTAGATAATATTATGAAATCAAATAAGATAACATATATATATAAAAAAAATAATAAAATACTAATAAAGTAGTGGTTATGCAATAAACAAACTAACCTGATTACCCCAGTTATATTCTTGGGTACGTTTGTGTCTGTCTGTCTGTCTATGCACGTATACTTTTTATTTTATTCACACTACTTAAATATTATTATAACTATATTTTCAATTTCAAATAAGTAAGATAATTATCTTTTAGCTTTTCATAATTCGCTCAATGAACTTAAAAAAAAAAAAAATTAGTGCCAATTATGTTTAACATTTATATATATATATTTAGAGAGAGATAGTTTTATAAGTTGTAGGTTACGAAAAATCTCTTTGGACTAGACTAGTTTTAATATAGTATTAGTATAGTTATTTGATACATGACCTCTTTCAACATATCAGCTGTGTGTAGACGTTTTGATCTAAATTTAGAATATTTATTTAAATCTTTAGAGTTACCAATATTATATATACTTATTTATTTATTCGATATAAAAGTTGTGAAGATCAAACGTGAAATTAGGCAAATTATCCTCCCGTCTATATAGTATGTTTTATGTATTTGTGTTTCATGTGTAATATCGGCCCAACGGAATCCCCTATAACAGAGAAAGGAAGGCTACTACCGTGGCTGGACTTGCAACGCAGAGGTCTCCCCCGAGTTTCAAGGTCCAACAGTGCTGCGTTGAGATTGTCTGTCCTAGGAGGTCTCTACAGTTCACTGTCAAGTGGTGGACAGTATTTGTTGTGGTGGTTGGTTCCGCAGAGCTGGAAAACATCAGAGACATTTTCCCGTGGTAGCCTGCTTCTTGTGGTCTCGACCAGTTTCGGGCCATTCGCCCATCTTCAGATGCGTTTTTCACAGTTGACAACCAGACTGCAACTTAGTTTTCACACTCTGAGTGTGAAAAACTAATACAAACTGAGTGTGAAACTAGTTGCTCTGTGCAAGTCTGTGTTGTCACTGTCTGACACTATAAAAAAGCATCCTGAGATGGGCGAACGCCCGAAACCGGTCGATGACCACAAAATGAAGCAGGCTACCACGGAAAATGTCTCTGATGGTGGACAGTATTGTCTGTAAAAGGAAGCCGGCAGTGAGAAGGCTCCGGATTCCAATGACTTTATCCAATATTCCAAACAATCTGTCACAAGATGAACGAGTGTTTCTTCCTTCGCCCTACAAATCCTGGAAAAGGAGATTTTAACTGAAGCCTGAGTTTTCTTTGAGATGTCTAGAGATATCTACTTTTTTAGACCATAATGTCTTGTAAGAGGAGGCGCTCTTAATCCATATCTTATCTCGTTAGAAAGGATATTAAAGATTACTTCTGTGTAATTTAGGTGTAATTCTATAATATTAAAATGACAAAAGTGGAAACTCCGTTATTTCGAAATAGCTGCCAAATCAGAAAATAGTAAATACTAAGCAGCATTGCGTTGCAATTTTAGTTTATATTTGTATTGTTGAAGCCTACTTTAAGAAAATTCGGCAGTAAGGATTCGATGTAATCCCGATGTTACATTGTGTATGTTACTTGAAGTGTTCAAATTTTTAAACCTATTGTGAATCAATGATTAATTAACGAATAAATTCACTTGTTAACTGTTACTGAACTCATTTGCAAGTTAAATAAAATCCTCTGGACACTAGATCAAAATCTATGAACGTATAGAATATTCATGGTCCTGCCGTAATATTTAAAAAGTATTTCTATATCATTGCCAAAAAAGAAAATCTCCCAAACCGTAACACTAAAATTAAATATATAAATACATATGGTACTACACTGGCTGGCTTGGTGGTTGCTTATATGTCTTATTTTTAAATATGGTCGCACAACTTGCTTTTATATATATATATACATATAAATACACGCTAGTTTGTGACGTAATACTATTTAAAGACACTATCTCCCCCACCCTTGTTGTCCTTGCATCCCTTCTTCTCTGTTGATCTCCTGATATCTCTCTTTCGCATTCTCTATCTCTCTCTGCTTCATGCATGTGTATAATAAATTGCTGTATAATATAATCATATACAAGAAGGGAGGGTTCTACTGTAATATACTTGACGTCCTTCGTCGTAATAAACAACAATATACAAGGGGCGGCCGGAGAGGATCAGCAGGTTGTACACTGCCTCCTCAATCATCTTTTTTCTTTACCATTTCTATTTAAAAAAAAAAAAAAAAATTAATCTTACGAGAACAATATTTTCTTACGACAGGAAATCTCGCTTAAAAGTCGGATTTTTTTTTTATTAAAAAGTTTAATTCCCTAAACTACCGTAAGATGAAAGTGTTTTCATAACGGTGACTGAATCGTAATTCATTAGCATCAAATAGAGAAAAGCCCAACTCAACTCTCATAGAATTCCTAAAATCTGTGTTCTAGGGAAGAACCTACCAAAGTTTTAGTAGTTAAAAGTTATTTTCGAGAAAATCGCGAAAAATGGAAAAACTCATTAGGAAAATTCAAAAATCGGTTAATGGAAGTGCAAACTTTATAGTTTATTTTTTGGTTTTGTGACTTTTCTCGAAAACTGCTACTATGACGTTATATTTTTTTTACTTGGAATGGTAACTTTACTTTCTTTGAAGGCTACGTTAGGTATAACATAAGTTTACAAATGTTATTTGGTTATGATCAATATAACTGGCTCTTTCTTCTTTGGACTTCCGGAATGGAAAATAATACGCTCAAGTCATTTACTATCTATCTTTAGAGTGTGCTAACCCCAAAATCTACCATCTCTATATTTATGTCAGCGGAAATTAAGCAAAATTAACAAGTATAGAGGAAATCTGTCAATTTTTATATAACAGTATTAACTGAAGTAAGAGAAAGTTGGGAGAATGTTTCATACCCAGATTACTTACCCTGATCTGGTAACTTCAAAACATGTGTGATGGATGCCAGAAATATAAAGATATATTCATTTGAAATTATCAAAATTATAAAGAAAATGTAACATTCGCTGGCAAAATGGACTATTCAGGTAGAAGACCGCCATTGTCTTTTAGAATTCATAGAACTCTGTCACCTTTGTCTTTTGCCCTTCTCAAAGGAGAAAAATTGTACTAACAAGAGAAGGCATTCTTTCGGATAATCTGCATTCTGCTTTCAAACAGGACAGTCTGAACTAGACATTCTACGAGTAGACATCAGTGCCAGTCATAAATTAAAACATAAGAGTTTTGCACTTAATCTAGTTAAATAATTGATTATAATAATAATCTAGTTAAATAATAGCTGTGATATTATAAAAGTACTTAAATTCACTTAGAGAATAATATATTTATTTCAAAACAGTGGTGATCTTTTACTTATTTCTAATACTTTTCTCTCTTTCTCAAACATACACACAAGCCCTTTACAAAACTACTCACGCCACTAGCTACTACAACAATCACAACACATCAAATACATTTCACACGGTAACTCTGGTAAAAAGTTCTATTTCAAAAATTTGACCACTATGTGATAATAAAAATTATATAAATTTATAAAAGAAAATCACCAATAATTTTTCACTCATTAAACTACGTAACTATAACAGTCTTCGTTGCCGAGAGAGAGAGAGAGGCCATATTTATGACATCACAAGTGCACCACTTGCTTTGTCAGGGTCGCCTCGCAGTCTGCGATATATATGTACACAACTATTACATATTACACATAATATAATATACATGGCACACATGTATTTTGCGCTCCACTGACAACCCCTTTATAATAATAATCCTAGATAACAATAAAGTATTTTCTTCATAGATATAAACTTTTCACTTTTATTTGCAACATTTTTCTAGGAAAAATTGTTTTTTTTGAGGGGGAGGGGTGATTCTGAGGAATCTGAGTCGTTAATATTCAAATGTGTTTGTTCAATATTATTGACCTGCCTTTGTTGTTTAGACTGACAGTTGTCCCCTCTGCTACCTCCCTATATTTATGTTGAGGACAAATGAGCGAAATTTGAAATTTAGAGGAAATTTGTCTGTATTATATATAACTATATCAATACGAGGCATGTCCAGAAAGTAAGTGTACTGAGGCCCTCATGGCCGGAGGGATTTTGTTTTCGACATGTTGGCTACACTGTCGTGCAGCCTGATTCCTCCCCTCCGCAACGAGACCGGTTCGAGGTCAGTATGTTGAGAACTGTCGACGCGACAATACGTTTCGTGAAAAATGTCAATCCAATTTCCCGCCAAGTGTGAAATATTCAAGGTCGGGCAAGAGTTTTTGAGACGCTACAAATTCCATGGAGATGAATTTCTCCGCTCCATCATTACTGGAGATGAAACTTGGGTTGCACACTACACACCTGAAACCAAAAGGCAGTCTCAACAGTGGCGTCACACCTCTTCACCCACCGCCAAAAAGTTCAAAACCACAATTTCAGTCAAGAAAATCATGGCATCCGTGTTTTGGGACTGTCAAGGCATAATTTTAATTGAATATATGCCTCAAGGGGAGACCATCAACTCTGCAAGATACTGTGAGACCCTAAAAAAAATTGCGGAGGGCGATTCAGAACAAAAGGAGAGGCATGCTGACAAAGTAGGTCTGCCTGCTGCACGTCAAGTCAGACCACAGGCAGCCAACGCCACGAAGGAAGTGCTTGCCTCGTTTAAATGGGATGTCCTGAACCATCCTGCGCATTGCCCTGACCTAGCACCTTCAGATTACTATCTCTTTACCTCCCTGAAGCTGCACATGGGTGGAAAAAGGTTTTCAACCGACGAGGAGGTGAAGGGAAGGTGGAGAAGTGGATGAAGGGGTTGGCATCAAAAAATTAATACCCTGGTTTACCACCTGCATTGAGAGGAATGGTGACTATGTCGAAAAATAGCTTACATATGTACTAATGTAGGAACCAGGTAATTTTTTTGTTTAAATAAAAATTTTTGTAACCTACAAAAATTCAGTACACTTACTGGACATGCCTCGTAGAATGGTCGTATGACTGTATTCAACTAGAAATTTTTCAAAATGAAATTACATAATCTAACTAATGTTTTCTGTTTTCCTCTTAAATCTCATTGAGAAACTCACAAATAATAAATAATTCTTATAAGTTATTAAACGAAGTGAAGGTTGTTACTAATTAGTGTGTTCGTCCTTCATCAACACTTCTACCAACAACGTCATCATCTACAACAACTTCTATTAAATCCTATTGGACTACTATAAGAGGAAGCGTTGTTGATCGTGTCATTTTTTTAAAACTGAATTTTCATCAGATATACATTTTTTTTTTTTTTGAGGTCCACTGAATACAAAAAAAAAACAAATACGAACAAACAGAGACACAAATCATCCTTTGTTCAGCACCTGTTTTGTCCAGGCATACCAGTTTCCATCTGTCAGGAGGAGCCATCGAATGACGAATAATATAATTCATTAGACATTGCATTGTTAAAAAGTTATTTTGAACATGCTAACCAATTTGAAAAAAGAAAAAATCTGGGGTGACACATCTCACACTACTTACTCTTCACTCTATAATTAATACCTACAAATTTAATCAATAAATTATCTTTAAAATTCCAACGTTGCAATGTTTAGTTGAGCGGTGGGGATTTTACCTGCATGAAACCTGAGCGTTCTATGTCAAAACTAAGAATGCTTATGTAAATTTAATTTTAAATTAACTGATAGACCCCCAATACTTGTGGCGTAGGTATGTGGCGACACCATCGCCCATCTCTCGGGGTGCAATCAGCCTCTGGCTCTCTGAGAGCCAGTTTTCCCTTCCTATCCCACGACCTATCCTTCTTCCTTTCCCCTTGCTGGGTTACTAGCAAGTATTCCTAGGTTACTGCACCTCTGTCCTTGAGGCACTGGACAGAAATCAGTAGATGGAAGGTAACCATCGGGTGTGCGATCAGTCACGCTAGCTTGTTGAGCTGAAATACTGAACTACGGGCGCAAGCGTCAATTTCCAAGCCCAATTGCTTGCAATTGAGGTCGGATTCGTAGTGGTCGTGGTTTAACCAACAACTCCAATGACTTCGGTTATGAGTTGAGCGGGAGGAGGCTCGCAATATAAATTTAACCCTGGTGCCAGCCCGTAGCTGGAAGTGCACTTGCTAGATGTGCGCGGTCCACCAGAGCCTGCTAGAGTGCCTTCTCTAACTTCTGGTAGTGGAGTGTGAACACTATGTGGGATCACTCTGCGCGCTGGTTGAGCGTATCTCGACCTGCCCTTAAATGGGTCAAGCGGGGGAGTGCCCGGGCGGGCACCTCTACCATGATAAGGCCTTGCACTACTAGCTTATCATGATGGTGACATCCTTCTCTTGTAAAACGACCCCGTGCTTGCACGGGGGGACCGGTATACCCAAAAAAGGGGTAGGAACGGTCCTTAAAGATCCCTTATTACTGCTCAGAACAGGAAAAGGAAGCAGGGAAAGACCCCCAATACTCCCACTAAAATCAATTTTTTCAGAAAAAAGTTTAAATTAAAAGTGATACGTTTCTATACACATAGTATATAACAAGCGTTCCAAGTTTAAAGAAAATCGTTATAACCGTTTTCGAGAAACATCGCACTTCCGGTTAACCCGATTTTTTTTTTCAAATTTGGAATTCCAAAAATATTCAAATGTGTATTAATATTATGTAGTTGGTAAATCTATATGTTATACTGAAGTGGTACTTTAGAGCAAAGCATAAAACACTACTGCTACCCTCAGAACCCCCCCCAAATCAATTTTCCCGGGAAAATGTTTCAAATAAAAGTGAGAGGTATATTTATATATGTAGGTATATGGTATACCAACTTTGAAGAAAATCGTTGAAACTGTTTTCGAAAAACCATTTAGTAAAATCGTACTTCCGGTTTGATGGCTTTTGCATGAAATTTTCGTGTGCCTAAACGGAATACTTACTTTGAGCTAGCGGCAACTTTTTATTTTTTTGCATATTCTGTTAACACATACACATCATTCGCTAAAAAAAAAAGTATTTGTTTCGTATTCAGAGGACCTCAAAAAACATGTATTTCCGATGAAAACTCAATTTCGAAAAAAATCTGGCATCATTGCAGTATTTCCTCTTAATAGTAGTAAGAGAAAGTAATACATTAGTTATTTGTGAATAACTAAACCTAGCCAAAGTGGATTTCTATATAATTTAACCAGAAATTATTATCAATGCAATTTATATTAATGAGTGTTTTTTGGTAATAAGATGTATAACAAATTACCATATTAAAATAATATAGGAGTAATATCAACATATTATTAGTAGGTATATGTTTTTAGAACCACCACTTTATCGTGTATATATACATATATATGTTAACTAGATCATAAAAAAATACAATTTCAAGATAAAAAGGTGAACTTCTGTTCAAACAAGTAGTTAAAAAAGTTTTTATGTTAATTTTTTTTTTACAATCTCTTTTTAAACGTAATAAATAAGTGATAATTTATTTATAATAAATAGCAGATATAACTTCATAAAAATAAAGTATGTATGTAGCAGAGAGAGAGGAGAAAAGTAATTATTTATGTGTGAAGAGGTTAAGCGAAACTCTTCAATAACCTTTTTATTTTTATTGCAGATATCGCTGTTTTAACTGTCTCTTTACTGCGTATACAGGAGAAGATCTTCTGACATTTTCGAAATTGTGTTTGTAATGGAATAGATACAAACTATGTTCCCAGATTCCCGGATTATGGATAAAAATATGTGTGCGCGAAAATGTGAATAATATATATATAAATATATATAAAGGTCCAAATATTTACTTTACACTTTATACTTTCTAATTATATTCATATAAAAATCATCATTTTATTCAATGTATTGTTTCAGGGGTATTCCGAAGAATCTTTGATATTATGCTTTATTAACCGTCAAGACAAGTTTGGTGGAAATGAGAAGAGTCATTTCCGGTAGTGTCTAAAACAAGATTAGCCAATCTCTATTTTAATTAATAATAATAATTTCAGTCGGACGAGTGTTCGATACCAAGTTTTTACTAAATCAACTGCTTATAC
>JAAEAF010007660.1:0-76024 GCA_011037195.1 Triatoma infestans
GAAATTAGTAAACCGGAAGTGCACTTTTACTAAACAGTTTTTTTCAGATTTCAACAAATTTCGACGAACTCCGACGAATTTCATTAAATTTGGTACACTAATTATAAAATTTGAGAATTATAATTTGGAAAACTGCAGCAAGAGAAAGTTGGGTGAGTGTTCAATACTTTTATTTCTCCATTTTTTTTAACATTGAATTCTGAGCCTACTAATATTTCAAATTTGCTCAGATTACATAATATTTACGTTTAATAAATGTGAACTTAGGAAATATCATTTAATTAAGTTTAACATATTTATCTCAATAAAACAGAATCAAATTAAAATAGCCATAGATCAAAGTTCACAAAATGTATACCGTGGGCGTGAAAACTAATGAGAGAGAAGACATTATTTTGCGATCAATTTAAATAGAAGTATAGAGTTATATAATAATTTTGTAGACATATTATATTTCAGAAGCCTTATTCATGGTGAAATTGACCTCTTTTGCTGCTTGAATTTGCAATTAATTTAATTTTTACTCAAAATCGATTTAATAAAAATTTAATGGTTATCTTTAAATTTGTGTTTAAAATGAGCAAAATTTACTTTTCTAATTTTCTAAATTTTTTTTTTTTTTTTTAGTTCGTCATAATTATTAATGAAAAACTATTTTATTCTGAGACAAGAGTCTCCTGAGAATAAGTACAGAAAGCAAAAGAGATATCGGGGTCATTTAACAAAAATATATAAATTAATGTAAAGTGGTAAACAAAAATTCTTAATGATGGAATAAAAAAGAAGTAAACCAAAAAAAAATGCACAAAAATGAAGACTTGAGATTGAATATAAATTTATTAGTTACATAAAAAATACAAGAAAACATGCAAAATAATAAATTTTCTAATAAAGTTGGCTGACTTAACTTAAATGGCGAGTTAGAAGGTGGAGAAGTTGATGAAAATGACGAGATTTTATGACAAGGTCAAAGAGGCATGACGAGAGATCCAAAGAAAGGGATTTATTGTGTGCTGCTATCTTATACAAAGGAATGTTAAGGTAAAAGGGCGAGAACGAATATGAAGGAAATGCAAAGTGGCTTTACATTGAAGGATAGACAAAATGTAAGCAGATCTTAGGAACATGATTGTAACGGCAAGAAAGAGAACACAAGCCCGACCGAGAGAAACCAGAGAGAGTCTTCTCTGGTACTCTCTGACTTAAGCAGGCTTGAGTGGGGAGAACCTGTATATAAGCAGTGAGAGAGCTAGACATCTATCTATCAGATTCAACCATACATCGCATCGTGTCATAACTCTACTCTAACCCTTTATTCTATTAAAATAATTACAAGTCCAGTGCAGTTTGTGTAAACTTATAGTTATATTATAACAGTGTCTTCAGATCTCGTCTAATTAATCAATCCCAATTTCTCTCCTCATCAATTCCATTATATGATGTTTTGGAAAAGGAAGGCTCCGAGAAACTACTGGCGATGAAACTTTGGAAAAAGCTAGTACTAACTCAAAGTACGTCTGAGCATCTCTCGTCTGTGGATCTCGAAGATGAATCTTAAGGAGTTGTTTATTTAACGTTTAAGTACATTTTCAAGATCTTCAGAAAAGCCCCCATAAACCAGGCATCAATCATCAAAATGGGATAAAAATAGGGAAGAGAACAACAGTTGGCGAGTTTTCTAGGAAAAGGAGATGCTGTGGGAATCGTTTAGCATTTTGAGGTAAAGATGAGCCGTTTAGTGACTTGGGCTAATGGACTCTTCCAAGAAAAACCAAATTCAATACCCAGTTTATTGACAGTATTACTTTTTTAATTTTTATGCTGTTTTTTGATTTTACTTATACTGGTTAATTTTAATTAATTTGAACCATTTACACAGCCAATAGTGTTTATTTCATTAGTTGAATTCCAACGTTTCGTGCACTTAACGTGCCATTATCAAGGAGTACATTTTTTACATTCTGAAAATAATTTTTATATATATACCTATTACATATATGTTAAATTAGGTTTACAACGTTTCTATTGAATTCCATCACACTAATTACCTTATAGATTATTGTATTGGTCGAGAGGCTTCGTCCATGATTAAAAATTATTTTTAAATTTTTTATTTTTATCCATATATCCTTATTTTATGCTAAAATTTTTTTAAACTCAAAGAGTCTTGTCCAGTATTGAATATTTATTTAAATATGCTGTCGATTATGTAATTCGCCTCAGTATGTAGGAGCACCACGTGGTTGCTTTATGGAAAATTAGTTCTGTCTGTATTACTTATGATTAGGAAATTACCATGGCCTGTAGACAGGAGTAAAGTTAAATATTATTATTTTATATATTTGGTTAATTGTGTAATATGACTTTTAATTTTAAAGAGACAACCTTACTGAGAATAGTACTACACCCTGCTATGATCAGCTCTCGTGGTGGACTAACCTGAAGAGAGCCGTGTTCTATAATTAGACGAATGTGTGTTCGTTCTACTGGTCAGTATTATATATCTTTTGAATATATTTAATTGTGGGATATTTTGCATGTTAATTTTATGTGTATAATTATTATTAAGCTTAAATATGTGATGTAATAATTATTATTGTAAAAATTTTTTTTAATATATATTTGCGAAGAATTAGATTTTATTTTGTGTCACCTGTAACATGTGAAGGTTATATGTTATTAGGTTAGCTGTTTTAAGTTATATTTATGAATTGTTTTATCAATTTAATTGCACCATCATACATTGATACTTGAGAACACTCTTTTCTGTCATTTATTAATTTATCTAAATTGGTAGCGATATGTATCGCCTCCAGCATTTTCCTTTTATTTGTGTTCCTTTCCTTGTCAAGTATCAATGGATTGTTAAAATCAAAATTATGATTTGTTAGTCTATGATGTTTCATTAGTGATGTCTCAGTTTGAGACTTGCTGGAGAGAGATTTAATGTGTTGGTCTATTCTTGTGTTGAGAAAGTTTTTTGTATGTCCCACATATTTTTTACCACATTCGCAATTTAGGCAGTACACAATTCCAGTTTGCTGTTTCACAGTTATTTTGTCTTTAAGTGGAGGTAAGAACGATTTTATTTTATTATTCATTGTGTTGGTATATTTGATTTCATTAATATTAAATTTCTGAAAGATTCTAGTGATTTTTTTAGTGATGTGTGGAATATATGTTAATGCAAAATAACACGGCTGAAACACGGTTAAGCCAGAATTATTTTGCATTAACATATATTCCACACATCACTAAAAAAATCACTAGAATCTTTCAGAAATTTAATATTAATGAAATCAAATATACCAACACAATGAATAATAAAATAAAATCGTTCTTACCTCCACTTAAAGACAAAATAACTGTGAAACAGCAAACTGGAATTGTGTACTGCCTAAATTGCGAATGTGGTAAAAAATATGTGGGACACACAAAAAACTTTCTCAACACAAGAATAGACCAACACATTAAATCTCTCTCCAACAAGTCTCAAACTGAGACATCACTAATGAAACATCATAGACTAACAAATCATAATTTTGATTTTAACAATCCATTGATACTTGACAAGGAAAGGAACACAAATAAAAGGAAAATGCTGGAGGCGATACATATCGCTACCAATTTAGATGACAGAAAAGAGTGTTCTCAAGTATCAATGTATGATGGTGCAATTAAATTGATAAAACAATTCATAAATATAACTTAAAACAGCTAACCTAATAACATATAACCTTCACATGTTACAGGTGACACAAAATAAAATCTAATTCTTCGCAAATATATATTAAAAAAAAATTTTTACAATAATAATTATTACATCACATATTTAAGCTTAATAATAATTATACACATAAAATTAACATGCAAAATATCCCACAATTAAATATATTCAAAAGATATATAATACTGACCAGTAGAACGAACACACATTCGTCTAATTATAGAACACGGCTCTCTTCAGTTAGTCCACCACGAGAGCTGATCATAGCAGGGTGTAGTACTATTCTCAGTAAGTTTGTCTCTTTAAAATTAAAAGTCATATTACACAATTAACCAAATATATAAAATAATAATATTTAACTTTACTCCTGTCTACAGGCCATGGTAATTTCCTAATCATAAGTAATACAGACAGAACTAATTTTCCATAAAGCAACCACGTGGTGCTCCTACATACTGAGGCGAATTACATAATCGACAGCATATTTAAATAAATATTCAATACTGGACAAGACTCTTTGAGTTTAAAAAAAAAATTTTAGCATAAAATAAGGATATATGGATAAAAATAAAAAATTTAAAAATAATTTTTAATCATGGACGAAGCCTCTCGACCAATACAATAATCTATAAGGTAATTAGTGTGATGGAATTCAATAGAAACGTTGTAAACATAATTTAACATATATGTAATAGGTATATATATAAAAATTATTTTCAGAATGTAAAAAATGTACTCCTTGATAATGGCACGTTAAGTGCACGAAACGTTGGAATTCAACTAATGAAATAAACACTATTGGCTGTGTAAATGGTTCAAATTAATTAAAATTAACCAGTATAAGTTATTGACAGTATTTTTAATTTCTCAATAGCGGAATTCTCTGAAACTGACGCTATTTCTGAAAACACTGCTTCACAGCCAATTAGGTTTCGAAATACTGGACAATCTTAAATAGTAGTGCCTAGAGTATTGGCTTCATTGTTCAATTGCAACGGAAATATTTGGAATATTAGTAAAACGATCGTTGGCAGGGGTCAAAGAAGAAATTGTTTTTCTTGAATTTCAGAAAAGTTTATTTTCAACGTTTCAGACTTGATTTTTATTCCTCTCTTAAACCCACTCCTTGACAGTTCCTGGTGAAAGACACCAAAGTTTGAAACGTCGAAATCTTTTTAGAAGTTTAAAAAAAAAAATTATCTTTTTTCACTTCTGACAACCATCGTTTTACTGGTATTATTAACAACGGCCAAACCCATCCTATTATTTATATTGAAATAACAGGAAGTTTTTATTTTACAACTCTTTTTATACTTGTCCCTAGAAATGAAATGTATCCTATTTTTTTAATCACACACAAGACGCAATGAAAACATATTTTTTGTTTAAAGAAAGCTTATTTTAAAATCTCATTATGAATATGTTATACGATCCTCAAAAAACTGAAATATAAACTTACATTTTTAAATAATAATGTACATTTGTTCTGCTACATTGTTTTAATTATATAATAATATAAAGTATTTTACAAAATTTGTGACGCGGGATTGACTACAATGCAATAGTTTGGCACTTGAAATGTTCCTAATTCTGGAGAAGTGCAGCTTTTATCCCAAATGTAGTTAAAAGTTACGTCATCCTGGCGAAATCTTTCAAATCTACTGCCTAACATTTTCGTTCTTAGGGCTGTAGAAATTAGATAAAGTTAGTGGTGACTCAACTCTTTCGTTTGGCACTAAATTAGCTGACGGATGTCAGTCATTAACAACCATTTATACATTTCTGGACATAGAAGGTGGATTTAACTGTACCCCTCTCATGATAGTGTCAGGAAGGCCCTACTCAAGGGAGGAAGCACAAGTTATAAGAGACTAAGCGCTCGTACGTCTATTAAAAAAAAAAAAAAAAAAATTAATATTTAACTACAGAGAAAAGTTTTTCGCAACTCCTGTTTAGTTACCACACCCCCGCTACACCTTCCTCCTCTGTTTACCTAATAGCAATACTAAGTAACATTTGTGGAGCCAAAATCGTTGGAGCCGTTTTCGAGAAAAAAACGAAAAATGAAGAAACTTTTAATTAAACTTCCGGTTGATGGATTTTTATCCAAAATCTTCGTAAAACTGATACGGCGTTAGTATGTAAAAGAAATACAAAGTTTGAGCTACCTGCAACTTTTCGCTTTTGAGATATTCTGTTAAAACACACACACACACACACACAGAGGCCATCTACTAAACCTTTTTTTCGTTTTCAAGTGACCTCAAAACATGATTTCCAGTGAAAACTCAATTTCGAAAATCTGGCACGATCGCAATACTTCCTCTTACTAGGAGTAAGAGAGAGTAGAAATATTTTCACCTTTAACAATGCTTAAATTTAAATAGATCAATCAAAACAGACTAGCAGATATCTTTCTTCAATAAAGATGAACATCCTTCCTATGTTGTATGAAGAAATCTGATTAAATACTAAGGTAACAGGGAAAATAATCGATTAAAATAAAAACATTTGAAATTTAATGAATCATTTAAAATAAAAAAAAAACGCCATCAACAATAAACCCGCTCAGTCATTTAATCACAGCTCTGAAGTCATTCAACTCGCACATAAATTTACGAGGGATACACCTCATAATGTGAGTAATATTATATATATATATATAATAGCCAACACAGCCAAGAGCCAACATACTGCCGTATTGCACTTTAATATCCTATCCTAAAATATACCTTTTCTATTGAAATTTTATAGCCAGCCTACTAAAGAACTATTGTCCGCTTATGTTATAAAAATTCACAACATGAAATCAAGTTAAGATTACCAAGTCTATAGTCTAGGCTCTAGGTGGGAAAAAAAGAAAAAGATAACAACGCTTTATTCACTGCTATAACAGAAATTATCGCGTCGTGTCAAATTGTCGAAACTCAATTTTTTAATTGAGAATTTTAAGTTAGTACGAAAAAATGTCCTTATGTGTGTGTGACTATATGTGCGTGCATTATGTGAACATAACAAGAATGTCCAATTTATTACTCCGTTCAGTTACCACTTTGAGATACTGAAAAATTCTTACACTTGGACAACAACTATCTCGATTTTCGTAAAACATCGCATGCTAACTGCTAATTTTTGGGTAGTTCTGGGGGAGCAGCAACATTAAAGTGTCATTTCAGTACAGCGTACTGTTCTACCACATTTATAAATATAATAATTACGGTCATTAAATGCATTGCTGGAGAAAGTTGAGCTTTCGGAGAAGAAGGATAACGGAAGCCCTTAAAAAACCGCCTGATTAGATGAAATTAATGCAGAAATGTTAAAGCGTGCTGCAGAGGATATTGAGAACGCGCTTTAAGAATTTTTGCTGAAGTAGAAGAAGCCCAGTGGACGCTACTGTCCTATCCACAAGATGGGAAGCAAATCAGGCTGTAATAGAGGAATACCCTTATTGAGTGCAGTTTACAAAATACTGACTATTTTAATTTGCAAAAGATTAAACCTCTGAACCGAGCAAATTTCGCAAGATTACCAGTATGGTTTTAGACCAGCTCGCTCAACCCCAGATAATATATTTTCTTTGAGGCTGATGCTGGAAAAAAGTTATGAATTTGATGTCGATGTCCTCTATTGTTTATAGATTTTGAAAAAGCATACGAGATGCGCGGCTAAAGTCCATGGTTAAATTGGGGATTCCTATAAAGCTGGTGACGTTTACAAAAATGACCTTCCGTAATAGAAAATGCGGGGTAAAATTGCAAGGTAGACTGATGGAAAACTTTTTCTTGTGGAATGTGGCATGAGCCAGGGCGACCCACTTTCGCCAATATTGTTTGGAGAGCCAATATTGAAGAGTTGAGCATCCGCACTAACTCGAATGAAACAATATATAACAGACTTACTGCCGACATTGGATTGCCGATGGTCATCACAAAGAGAAGCAAAGCTTGCATTAACGGAAGCATTTCAGGAGTTCGATGAGCCAGAAAGCTTGGTATCTGTGATAGATACCAGAAATTATATCTATAAATATATTTTATTTGAAAAATTTATTATTTGAAGAATATTCTAACATTCGCTGGCAAAAAGGTACACCCAGGTAGAAGACTACCTTACAGAAGAGTTCATAGAACTTAGTCAGCTTTGTCTTTTGGCTCCCTTTCACAGACAAGAATTTGAACTACGAAGAGAAAGCATTCTTTCAAGAAGGGGAGTCTAAACTCTGCTTTAAAACAGGACAGTCTGAATTGGACATTCAACCAGAACACTTGTATCAGGAAATACTCTCTTAAATCAAAGCCAATTATAAAAGTTTAACATTTAAACTAGATAAATAATTGATTTAATAAGCTTGTTATTGTGATATTGTAAAATATATAAATTCATTTAGAGAATATATATTTATTTCAAAAACAGTGGTGATCTCTTGCTTATTTCTAATACTTCTCTCTCTTTAAACATTCACACTCACAAGCCCCCTTTACAAAATCGCTCATGCTACACGCTACTACAAACATATAACACACCATCTCCAACCACATTTCATATCCAAATAAACGATCAAAGCACCAAGGACATGCATTCATCAAGAAAAGGAAAGATTCACATAGACGAATATACATTTCAAAAGGGGCCACATTTTAAATCTCTCGGAGTAATAATTAATAAAAATAATGACATTACCCAGGAATTTAAAGCCAGGATGATAGCTGGCAGTCGGTGATATCTTACTCGTTTCAAAAAGTGCTTAGATATAGGGAACTATCAAGGAGAGCCATGCTTCTTATATACCAGACGTTTATCATATCAGAGGTAACAAATGGATGTGAAACCTGGGTAATAACCTGCAGAACCGAAAGGCTGTTGAACATATGGAAGAGGAAGGAATTTAGGAGCATTTAAGGGCTACTGTACAAGAATGGATATTGGAGAATAACAAGCAACAGTGAGTTGGAAGGAATCTATATAATGAACCAAATTTAGTCTCATTCGTAAAAAAAAAAGAAACTGATTGAGGTGGGTGGGGTATGTAGAGAGAACGCTGGAATCACTCAAAGATTGCTTTCTGGTAAGCCTGGAGGCCGGCTGTGTTGGATTGAATGTCTCTTATGATATCATCGGAAAGCTTGGCATAAAAAAATGGCGGCAAAGAGCCCAAGATAGAACTGAATGGTAGCGGGTGATTGGAGGCCCAGATTCTTACAAAACCATAGAGCCTTGGAGAGAGAGTGAGTGAGTAAGAGAGAGTAGGAGAGAGATTCCAAGTTTGAGGGAAATGATTAATCGGAAGTTCGGAGTTTTCCAAGATTTTCACGCAAAAATGATATAAAATTTTCTTTAAATTAGGAAATGCAAGTTGCACAAAGTATCAGGGGATATTAAGTAGAGTGGTTAGGAGCAAGAACTTTTATGTGAGTAGTCCCTAGTTGAGACCTGCAGCTAACTATTGAATTTGGGGATTAGCACAGTGATAATGTGCTGCACACAGCTCACAAGCACCTTCAGAGGATTCTAAAAACCACAATTTTGGACTAAGGAGATCTCAAAACGTCGTTTACCGGAAGGTAATGGGTTTAACAAAACACACAAAACTCGATTTCGAAAATTTGACAGAATTGCAATGTGTCTTCGCATGCTGACAAGTTCCCATGGGGCATTTTAGCCTCAGCATACACCTTATGGGCCAATAATCCGGCCACATAACACAGGCAGGTTATTAAATGAATATGTAAATAAAATTAATCTTTACCAAGAAGAATAAACAAAATATACACTTGTAAATTTTCCCAAAAAAGAAAATTAATTAGAAAAATCTATAATTCACTTTAAAAATAATAACAGTATTATATTTTATAGCCAATATTAATTAATAATTTTAGACTCATAGTTCAATTATTCAAATCTATTGAAGGAAATGGGTTTGCCTACATTCTATCAAGGAAAGGCCCTGCATCCCCCTTTATCGGGCTGGAGCCCGACAAATTTCTGTACAAGACTGTTTCTAATATGTTGACATATACTAATTGAGAACATAAGGATACCAGACACATTGTAATTGAAATATTGTAGTCTGAACAGAAAAAATTCCAATTTTTTTTGTAAAATATTTATATTTATTTTTTGCTAATTTTTATTTTAATGATTGAGAAATTTAAATAAAATCATTCAGAAATATCATAAAATACGTAAAGAATTGAAGTTGAAGTAGAAATCTGTTTGGGTTGAGAAATTGTCACAAGAACAGACAGACAGAGGATGGAGTAATATCGAATCTATCTGTAGATATGCAGCCATTTTCTCCATGACCCGAAGGGAAGTGCAAGAGGAAACAGAGGGGGAAAACGCCATTGTCAATGTCCCGGGAAGGGAACCACGCCATAATTGCTCCTAAGTCTCAACGCTGCAATGATAAGGCCATACACCTTAAGAGCTGCTTTCGTTAACTAATAGCTAAGATTCGTTATCAGAGACGTTTTCCGTGGTAGCCTGCTTCATTTTGTGGTCATCGACCGGTTTCGGGCGTTCGCCCATCTTCAGGATGCGTTTGTCAGACAGTGTGATAACACAGACTTGCACAGAGCAAATTCAGTTTATACACTGACTGGTCTTTTTAATTGTATTTTAAAACTAAACCCTTAAACTAGGTCAAAGGGAGGTATGGTCATGGTAGCTGGGTGGGAAAGGAACACGTGTTTGGGTTGTTAAAGGGGCAACCTTGGATACAACAGGAAACAACATGTGGGGATCTAATTTTTAAACTCTGTTGTTGGAGGGAGATTCACTTGACAATTAAATCATCAGAATAACTTTAAATTAAATAACGATTTAAGATTATTATATACATATATATATATATATCTCATATCCATATATATATATTATATCTTATATATAGATATATTATAGTATTCTTTTAGAATATTCTATATCTATATTATCTTATATCTATATATATATCTCGATAATTTTTAAGTGTAAACTTAATTTTAAGTGTAAGTAACAATCACTAATTTTAAATTGTGTTAGCTTGAAATCGTTATTTAATTTAATTTTAATGTTATTCTGATTATTTAATTGTCAAGTGAATCTCCCTCCAACAACAGAGTTTAAAAATTAGACCCCCACGTGTTGTTTCCAACTTAAGGAAAATGTGCCCCTTTAACAACCCAAACACGTGTTCCTTTCCCACCCAGTTCCCATCACCATACCTCTTTTTGACGTAGTTTAAGAGGTTAGTTTTAAATACAGTTAAAAAGACCAGTCAGTGTATAAACTGAATTTGCTCTGTGCAAGTCTGTGTCATCACACTGTCTCACAAAACGCATCCTGAAGATGGGCGAACGCCCGAAAACCGGTCGATGACCACAAAATGAAGCAGGCTACCACGGAAAATGTCTCTGATGCTTTCCAGCTCTGCGGAACCAACCACCACAACAACTAAGTTTCGTTATATTAGCTAATTGGTAATTCCCTGTCTTTTGAAGCTCATTTGCCATTTCAACAGAGCTCTTTCATTGCCAGCTATCTCCAAATGGGTTTCCACCAGGTGAATAAAAGCCACTTTTATTGAAAATTAATTATTCTTTCCCTTATTACATCGATCAATGGATGAAGTTTAGTAATATCCTTTTAAGTTTACAAAATTATATTTTAAATATCAAAACATTTCGAACGGATTTTATAAAAATTCTGAGTTTTCAAGAAAATTGGTTGACCGGAAGTGCGTATTTTACGGAATACTTTTTTTTAAGTTTTCAACGATTTTCTTTAAACATCATATATCAAGTACAACTATTAAGAGCTACAACTTTTATTCGTAACATTTCTCTGAGAATATTGATTTAAAGAGGTTTTAGGGAAGAGAAGGGGTTATTTTTCTTCTAAAGTATTAAATTAGTATATTTTACAGTACTGTCATCTAAATAGTATGAATTAAAATTAAATATATTGCTAAAATTTCCAGTTTGAAGGAAATCTGGGTTGACCAGAATTACGTTTTTACTGAATAATCTTTTCAGTTTTTTGCGATTTGCTCCATACAATCATCGTCGAATTTCATTACATTGTTTACACTATGAATAAGTGACCTATCACTTTTGTTAGATACTTTTTTCCGAGAAATTCGATTTAAATAAGTTTTGATGTATTGAGAAGGTTATGTTCTCCTCAAAAAAGTCATTTTATTAACTTTAATTTTGTCTCATTGATATAAAATTCGAGACAAATAATCATTTAATAAAAATTATAAGTTTAAAGAAAAATTTGTCAATTATAATTCTATAAACTGCTGCAAGAGAAAGTCGCGTGATTGTTTCACACTACATTTTTATATTTACATAATAAAATGTCATAATTTAAAAACTTCACAATAAATCGTAATTAAAAAAAAAAAAATCTGGTGTGAAACACTCACACAACTTTCTCTTACTCCAGTTCTCAAAATTATAATTGACAAATGTTATAGTTTGTGTACCAAATATAACTAAAATTCGACGAAAACTGAAAAAAACTATTCAGTAAAAGCACATTTCCGGCTTACTAATTTTCTTAAAACTTGGAATTTCAGCCATCTATTTATTTCTAATTAATTTTGTTTGAATGATAGAATTATATAATCAACTATGATACCACTTTAGAGGAAGCTGTAACCTTACCCCCTCCCCTAAAGTGCCCTTAACTGAATTTTCCCAGAGAAATGTTTTAAATAAAAGATGTAGATCCTAGCATGTTTAGTTTGTATACGAAGTTTTAAGAAAATTGTTGGAGCCATGTCATTGAGAAAATCGCGAAAAAGTGAAAAAAAAAATCATTAAGTAAAGTGTTAAAACAAACGCACTTCCGGTTATTCGATTTTTTTCAAACTCAGAATTTCAACAACATATTTAATTTTAATTAACATTATTTAGATGACAAAATTGTCTAATAAACTGAAATAGCAGTTAAGATGAAAACCTAACCCCACCCCTCCCCCAGAAGTGGCTTAACTGAATTTTCCTGGAGAAATGTTTGAAATAAGAGTTGTAGCTCTATCTACGTGTAGTTGATATACAGAGTTTAAAAAAAATTGTCGGAGCCATTTTTGAGAAAATTGCAAAAACGTAAAAAAAACAACTTGTGGTACTTCCGGTCGAGGAATTTTGACAGATAACGCACGGTCAGATTTCATAGTGATACCTAAACGAAATATCAAGTTTTAACTTTCAACGGTTTTTCATTTTTGAGCTATGCTGTTCACACACATACACACACCATTTGCTAAAAACCACTTTTTTTGGACTCAGGGGACCTCGAAACGGTTATTTCCGGTGAAAACTTGATATCTAAAATTTGACACGATTACAATACTTCCTCTTACTAGGAGTAAGAGAAAGTAAAAAAAAAGCCTCTTTTTCAAAATTAAAAACCGATTATTCTAAAGTATATTTTGGATGCATTTTTTTTTTTTTTTGTTAACACTTGACCTAATTCTATTTTTATCCCTTTATAGGTGGTTTAAAAAATAATAAAAAAAATTAAAATGGAAAAAAAATGCCTTTATCGAACAATATATTTGCCAAAGTATATCTAAACCATTTTTTTTTCCTTTATATATAATTATTATATAATATTATTATAAATACAAGGTGTTGCCGAGAGTTTGAAGCAAATTAGTTTACCGTAAGTCCGGCATTTTTTTGCCAAATTATATTACGAAAGCACATGTGTGTACATTTTCAGTTATTTATGAAATTTGTAACTAGGTAATAATAACCACTTAAAAATAAGTCAACATCAAAACCATATAAATTACTGTAAGAGAAAGTGTGTGAGTGTTTCACACCAGGTTTCCCTTTTCCTAACACCTTCCGGTCAAAAAAAAGAAGAATTCTTCGCCATTATTTAGGAGTAAAGTCTGCATCTTAAACCGTACATAGTTTTTTTTCTTTGTTTCCAAAAGTGGACTTAATTCTCATATACCTGAGTGTTCATGACGACCGCATCATCAATTATCTTCAAGGCATTACAGCCAAAACCCCAGTAGACTCTGGAAATTCTTAAAAACATGTTAGCTACTTTTAACATTCTATCACAAATATTATTTACGTGAGCTTTCCAAGTAAATCTACAGTCAAATGTAATACCTAAATATTTAAGTTCAGTGACTGTTTCTAAAATATTTCCCTCCAGATATATAGGCACTCTAGGGATTGTCTTCCATTTGGTTATGTATAAGGTCTTACTTTTACTGCTATTAAATTTTATCTTAGTATCAAAAGACCATTTAGCAATTTGATGAGTGCATATATTAGCACTTCTTTCAATCACTGTTTCATCGTTTCCCACAACAACCACTAAAAGGTCATCTGCAAAAGCAGTAACAAAGCGTTCGATGGTATTGGATATTTTAACAGACGATCAAACATAATAATCCAGAAAGCTGGCCCAGAAACTGAGCCCTGAGGACATCCCTTTGTAACCATCCGAGAAGCTGAATATGACCGATATGAAATAGAAGCCCACCGTTCCTGAAAATAACTTTTGGCCTTCCTGTTTTTATAACTTAAATTTTCGTAAGACTTAAAATAGTTTTTTTTTTTCTGAACACTCAGGTTTTGTTTTTTTTTTTTTGTTTATATAAATCACTTGATTCAGCATGTATGGGACATGCTGAATAAAGTGATTTATATAAACAAAAAAAAAGCCTGAGTGTTCAGAAAAAAACTATTTTAAAACTTACGAAAATTTAAGTTATAAAAACAGGAAGGGGGTCCGGATGAGTAAAAAAAAAAAAAAGTGAAAAATGGACTTAATATAACTTTGCTCTATATACAGTACTGTATAAATATACACGGTGACAATTTTTACACGCACCGCTACCCTTGTCTTGGAAAATAGCCAGAGAGAAAAAAAATTCAAAACGTCGCCTACTTAATTTTTTTTTCAAGGATTCCAAATATATGATCAATTATTTTTTTTTAAGTTGCAAAAACAATGAAATTTCGAAACTAACTTTCATATTTCAAATTGAACGAATTCTTAAAATAGATTTTTCTCATGAAAGATCTCTCTCGAATTTGAATATACAGTAATTATCTGCCTTCTGGTTGCTATTATTCCACAGTTTTTGAGATTATAGTCAAATAAGGCAAAAATATATTTTATAGAATGATGAATATATAAATTTACGAATTATGGATAATTGTATAGGTCGACATTCCGCATATGGTTAGAAGAAAATTCAGATATTACATGTGAGACATGGAGTCATGACAATAATCTCGATGCGGCCCCTAATAGGGGATCAACTTGTAGTTCCTTATTTTTACAATGAAAGATTGAACGCAGGCAGGTACTTCAGTGAACTTATGTGAAGTTCTCCCATATCTGCTTGAAAATATCCCTTTAACACGCTGACAAATAATGTACTCTCAACAAAAGGATGTCCAGCTCATTTACTGGGGTAAATGGAGCGGACTCACGGTCGTATATAGTAACCCGCCCGTTTTCCAGTCCTGACGTCTCTGGATTACTCCCTTGGGGACATCTAAAACACAAAGTTAATGGCTACTTAAATCCTATCATCACTGTAGGAAATCTTAGAGAAAGACTTCTGAAGTATGCGAATAAATCCTTCCTGATACTGTAATGAGTGCAAAACTGGACAAAAATGGCGTGTTGTGCTTATTTTAATAAAGGTGGCCATTTTGAACAACTAATGTGATTATGTTTTATAATTACCATATTTAACTATTAACTCAAAAGCACCATTGAATTATAATAGCAACCAGAAGGCAGAGAATTTCTCTACATTCAACACTGAATACCTCAGTTGAATATTCAACGGATTTTTCTTATTCAGTAACCGTTTATGAAAAACAAACATTTCCATTTTACAATTCGTTACAAAAATATGGTCCAATTTGAAATAAGAAAGTTGGTTTCGAAATCTCCTATTTCTGCACTTAAAAAACCTAATTGATCTCATATATGGAATCCATGAAAAAATTAAGCAGGGTATCGTTTTTATTTATTTTTTTTTATCTTGGCGTACTTTCCAAGACAAGTGAGTGATGCATGTTAAGATTGTCACCTTATATACGGTATGAATAAATTGTTGTATTGAATATTTACAACTACATAATGAATATGTAACAAGTAAATAAGGTAGATGATATAAACAATGACGTGATAGTCATAAATGGTAGTTATCCAGTGACAACTACCATTAGTTACCTAGAAGGTCGGGGGCAAACGGCGTTTCAATCGCTTTGCGAGTTTGCCTGGAAGTGTGGTAGAGGAGAGGGTTTGGGCGAGAGGATTGAGATTAAGTAGGAGTCTGCTGTTGGAATTTCTTGTACCGGAGCTTTGACATAGCGTGGACAAAAGGAATTTCATATCAGTGTGGATTGTATGGTTGGAAATGTAATGAGGAGCATCGACTATGCGTTGGAGTATTTTGGACTGCAGGTTTGTATTCTGTTGAGGTTGGTACGTTTTGTAGTTCCGTAGAGTTCTAGTCCGTACATCCAGATAGGTGCGAGTAGTGAAGTATAGAGTCATCTTTTATTCTGCAGAGTGAGTTTGGAGCGCTTGTCGAGGATTCTAGCAAGTAGTTTGAAACGGTTGTTGAGGGAAGTCCGTTTAAGTCTGGTGTGTGGGTTCCAGCTTAGTCGCTTGTCTAGGTACATATCAAAATAACGAACGTGGTCTGCCGATGGGATAGGAGTGCTGAATAAGTAAACTGGAGGAAGAACTTTTTTGTTTAATGTGAACACAATATAATGGGATTTGTTTTTCTTAACTTGACGACTCGAGTGATTGGAGATGTATGTATAAATCGAGGGTGTTCCTTAAGTTTTCTACGTGAATATGAAAACAAGTCTTGATGGTCAAATTGAACTTACTACTTTTCAGTGTTATCCCCCTTGGCTACAACAAACTTATTTCATTTCATCTCCAGTATCGAAAGCCCTCAGGATAGAAGGAAATGTTCAAAATGGGCACCTTCATTAATTAAGCACAACACGCCCATTTTTTGCCCAGTTTCATTCACTGCAGACATTACAGAATTAGGAAGGATTTATTCACAGGCTTCAGAAATTCTTTTTTTTAAGATTTTCTACAAAGGTGGCAGGATTTAAGTTGCCATTAACTTTGTGTTTTAGGTATCCCCAAGCGTAGTAATCCAAAGGCGTCAGGTTTGATTCAATAAGTGTAATGCGAGACAGTGTCAAAAATTAATATTGAAATTAACTCTCTACACCAACTTGATAGCCTTATACTGACGATAGATAAGAATCCAAAATAGGTCAGTCACAACATTACATGCTACGATGGATAAAAATCCCAGATATTTTCCAGCATTGCGGATCTATCCATGCAAAAAAAAATCGGTTATCCAGAAGTGTGATTTTTACAGAATAGGTTTTTTTTTGGAGGGTGAATTTACTCGAAAACGAATTTTTCTTTAAACTTGGAATGCTTGCAACTACACAGTCATAAACGTATCAATTTTTTTTATTTGCAAAAGTTTTTCCAAATCATTGATTTTAGATAGTTCCTAGAGATGCGTGACGTGAAATTTCAAATGTTAATTGGGTTTGTTCAATGTTATTCGCACTGTCTTCTGGAATCCAATGTTATCACTCACTTACGATCTGCCTGGGTAGATATATGCACTCCCAGCACCATATTTTTATTAGGGCTAATGAGTAAAATTTCAAGATTAAAGATAATTAATTGGTCAATTTGATATTAGTAAATTAACTGCAGTATGAGAAAGTTTGTATGAAGTAGCTAATATCAATATATATATTATATATAAATTATTTGCCTTGTTAACATAAACTTTTATCGAAATAATCACATTCTAATAAAACCCTAGTGAACATGTAAGTTAAAGTTAACAGCAAATGAAAACGGAACTATGAACAACAATAAATTGTGGCATACACTTCGCTTACATATATTATGTGTCGTCTCGTATTCTGAGAAAATGGATATTTAAGACTGTGCCAGATTGTTGAGTAGAGATTGCACAGATTGTTGAGAAGATTCAGATTAAGGAAGAGATTTCTATTTAACTTCAAACAGTTAGCACAAAATAAATAATAATGGGGAAACTCCGTAGGTTTTTGAATTACCTTAATATTCATGTTATATAAATAATAAAAGCGTATAGTATAAATACAAAGTAATATTACTTTATGGTCTGGTGTAGTTTTATTTAAAATAAACACTATTGAATACCATATTTATATAACTGGAACTCTTGAAAAAAAATAAAATAAATAAATAAATAGAATAAAGAAAAATAATTTTCCTACACTAACCGCATTACTTTTAGAGTCAGGCGCAAGATCAAAGACAAATCTTGGTAAGTAGGAAAAAATCCTGGCTCAAAGTATAGTTTTTGTTTTGTTTTTTGTTTGTTTTTGTTTTTTTTTTTACAGAAAAATAGTTGCCATTCTATAAAAAACATAAATATTTCTTTTTTTCTCTATTACTTGAAGGAGTAATATATGAAAGTATCAAATTTTGGAATTAAAGTGTTCACTGGCACTACGTTTTGATATTCATATTTGTGTCTATTTCCACAACACTAATATTAGGAAAAAATAAAAAGTTAATAAAACCAAATTAAATATATAAATTAAAGAAATTTTGTCTAAATAATACCATGATTGAATTAAATGGGGCACTAGTAATTAACAAGACAAACAATTATAATACGAGTAGTATGGAATAGAAGAAAATAGTATATTATAAAGACATTTCTTTTAAATTGCATTATATATACAAATTTTAATTGAATTGTGTGAAATTTAAACTTAATCAATTCACAGCGTACTTTTAAAATTAATTTTACATCATTAAATGGCCTACAATTAACATAATCTATATTATAATCCAATTATTATATAGACTTCGTTATATATACCACTTGTAGCCTTTAGTTCACAGCATTTTGTTTTCCATTTTCACGTATTTTATTAATTGTTTTAATATTAGATTCCCAAAGTAATAAAGATTTTTATATCTTTATTATTTGTATAATTCAATTTAACATTGTTTCTAGCCATTAAACCAGTACATATTTTAAACCAACTATTTCATTCGCTATTAAATTAGGCAGCCATATCTTTGGCATTTGTAAGACGTTTAATATATATTTCAAATATAACGATAGGGTATAATATTATATAAAATATAATTAAAGCTGTTACAAGAAAGTCCAAGTCACAAAAAAAAAACCTTTATAACTTCTTATCCTGTTCATACTATTTACATCCCTAAAATTATGCCGCATAGCACATTATTGTGCGGGAAGTAGAGTAGCGTAAACTTTATAATTTCAATGGAGAGGTAGGTAGCTGGGATTACAAAAAAGATTCTGTCTTACGCTATTTACATCATATTTAGCCACTTATTAATTTATCTTTTAAATGGGTGTCTAACTTTAATAAAGGTTTTAAATAAATTCCTAAATACTTACACATATTTTATTCCCAATTTCTATAAAGTTTCCCTTATAGAACACTATTTCTCCTTTTTTTTTGCAGTTCTACCATTCGATTTTTTACAAATCATAATCTCTATGTCTTTTGTAAATTGATGTTTAAATCTCAGTCATTACAACAACCATTAAGATAATTAATGATTTTTTTTGTAAGGTGTTTAGGTTATCCACCATAAAGACAACATCGTCAGATACAATAAAATACGCATATTTATTTTTTTTCAACTTCTACACCCTCAACTACTACGTCCACCAAATCATTCACATATAAAGAAAATAAAACCAATGAAAGATGGCATCCTTGTATGACTCCATAGGGTGTACAGATTTGCGCACAGCAAATCTATGTTACCACATTGTTTGATAAAAAGTATCCTGATGATGGGCGAACGCCCGAAATAAATGTAATATAATTGATTGAGCATCAGCTCCTCTCACCAGCTATTACCATCCTCTCCGTTTCTATTTCCGTTGACAAATTTGACAATTGATCAAACACATTATTCCAATAATTACAAAATAATATAGACCGGTATTAAAAACAAATCTTCATTTTCAGCTAATACTTGAACTATAACATTATTATTAATGGACAAATGAACATAACTATCTCTGAAATCATCAGAGATATTTTCCGTGATAGCCTGCTTCTTTTGGTGGTTATCGACCGGTTTCGGGCGTTCGCCCATCATCAGGATGTTTTGTCAAAACAGTGGGATAACACAGACTTGAATTTGTTCTGTGCAAGTCAACATTATCACACTGATTTGTCAAAAACATACTGATGATGGGCGAACGCCCGAAACCGGCCAAAAGAAGCAGGCTACCACGGAAAATATCTCTAATGCTTTCCAGCTCTGCGGAATCAACCACAACATCTGTCTGAAATATAATTATTTTTTTTTTTTATATCCATAGATGGCTACACCAATAGCTCTACAATACACTGAACGACGAAAATTCAGAATTACAATCAAATTAAATTCATTCAAAACAACGAGAAGGGGGCAAATGAGTACAGCAAAATTTTGTCTATTAGGTTATGAGTAGCCAACACAGTGTTTATTTAAAAAAAACAATCTCTGAGAAACAATAAAGTCATACAAGCACAACACAACTATAATAAAATAAGTATAAACAAATTATTGGTCTTAATGTTTTTTTACTAAAGTCAATTCTCACAGTATAAACACGTGTATCACTTATAAAAAATTCACAACATAACCTGTCAACTACTTCAAAAACAACCTCCTCGGTTACCCCATTTCGTACACGGTTTACTTCATAGATAACGCCACCGACTCCGTTACAAATACATTTTCCAAAGCCCCACAGATAAACAGACAAACACATAGTCCAATTGCTAAAAACCACTTTTTGGACTGGAGAGGACCTCAAAATGGATATTTCTGGTGAAAAACTCGATATCAAAAATTTGACACGATTACAATACTTCCTTTTACCAAACAGTAAGAGAAAGTAAAAAAAATCTGGTGTGAAACACTCACACAACTTTCTCTTACTCCAGTTCTCAAAATGATAATTGACAAATTTTATAGTTTGTGTACCACAATTTAATGAAATTCGTCGAAAACTGAAAAAACTGTTCAGTAAAAGCGCACTTCCGGTTTACTAATTTTCTTGAAACTCGGAATTTCAGCCATCTATTTATTTCTAACTAATTATGTTTGGATGATAGAATTGTATAATCAACTAGGATAGCACTTTGATGAAAATCTAACCCCACCCCTCCCCTAAAAGTGCCCTTAAAAGAATTTTCCCAGAGAAATGTTTTAGATAAAAGTTGTAGATCTTTATATGTTTGTTTATGTTTCGAGTTTAAAAAATCGTCGGAGCCATTTTTGAGAAAAATCGCAAAAAGTAAAAAATTAACTAGTAAAGTGGTACTTCCGGTTGAGGAATTTTGACAGATAACGTAGTGTCAGATCCCACGGTGATGCCTAAATGGAATATCAAGTTTTAACTTTCTACGGTTTTTCGTTTTGAGCTATGCTGTTCACATACATACATAATACACACACACACCCACCACCACACACACACACACACACACACACACAGAGACCATTTTCTAAAAACCACTTTTTTGGACTCAGGGGACCTCAAAACGGATATTTCCGGTGAAAACTCGATATCGAAAATTTGACACGATTACAATACTTCCTCTTACCAAACAGTAAGAGAATGTAAAAATAAGAGAAATTAATAACTATAAGCCAGCTAAGACTGAGGAATCACATAAATATTTTCACACGCTTCATAAAGAAACAAATCCAAACAAAGTTTCATCTAATTTGTCATCACTTAACAAAGTAGATGGAAAATAAGAATTGCATTCCTGGTAATTTACAATTTCCGGAAACTACAGAACACTTTTACTACACCAATATCCAAGTTATTAGCCTGCTAACTTATCATTTTAAAGAAAATTACGATATTTTTTTATTATATAGATGGAACTATCAAACTGAAGAGCCAATATTCTAAATGAATAACGAAAGTTTCAAAAATCTTTACTGCTATTAAATACAAATTTTACATCATGTTCTTGTTATATGACCAGCTAATAAACCAATTATTTTTTCTTTATGTCATATTATGTTATTAATATATAGTTAAATTATACCTAGTAACATTATAAACGTAAAATCCTGTTTCTTTATTCCATTATTTTCAATGTTCAAATTCTTTTAGACAGTTTTACTTTATTTGTATATAATTCAGTTAATTTTGTTTATTAATGTTCAAACCTATTATAAATATTTTGTGTCAAGAATTCACTGTGTATATGTGGCTCAGCCCTGATTACAAATAAATGTTATCCTATTAATCTATTCTATATCAATTAATGGGTCTTTCATGTCTAACCATGCTTAAATTATATGACCCAAATAATCAGGTTTCAAACAGAATTAGTAGCCCAGCATAGAAGATTACAAAACAGTAGCTGGCAACTAGTATTTACTAAATATATTCTCTTAAAATTTATGCAAGTAAATTATTATATTCTCTTACTCAGAGCCGGGCTCTAGGAAGCGTGGGTCCTTTGATTACTGATATTATTGTTGATGGATTGGTATGGGTTTAGATGATAAATTGTAGCTTGGCACCTACGGTTTTAAAGTAATTTTAAGAAATATGACAAGTACTAAGAGAACTACTCTTAAATAACAACTAATTTAATGACCACATAAGATTTTTATTCATAAATACGAGCTAAACTAAAGGATTGTTAACGGACAGAGCGGCAATGTCGAAAACTTCTTGAAAATAACTACGTTACTCGTAGACTGATGTATCTATATCTGTATTGCTTTTCTTTCACTTTTGGTCGGTCTCTTTTTTATACTAGCTTCGCCTCATTCCATCGATTCCTTTACAATAGAGTTGGCCAAGTCCTTTGTTTGTCACTAACGGTTCTTAGTCCCTTTTACCAGCCAACTGTCCAGTTTTTCCTCTAAACTGATATTTTAAAATTTCTAATTCTTCTGCTCCTTGATTAACGCACCGAAATATACAGGATGATTATGCATATTATGACCAAAAAAAATTTTTGAGTAATGGTTTACTCACATCAAAATAAGCCACAAAAATCCCTATCCTATTTCCAATAATATATTTTGTGTAGATCATATTTTGAGTACACCAACACAGTTGTTCCAGAAAAAATACCATGAAATATACTTCAATAAACTATGTTGTTTTTCAGTTTGTAGAACCTAAGCGGTTGCGTCTCTCGCGTTGCTCCTACTGATGTAGAAAAAAGAAATGCGTTCGTAATTTTTGTAATTGTAAATTGTAATAAGAAATTTTTGTTATTGTGTTTTTTTTAATAAGAATTACGATCCCTGTGAATATTGAAAACCAAATCTCCAACAAGTGGAGTTTTTAGTATCCGCTGCATTTCAATGTAAAAACATGATCGAATAAATTCTGTATGAAAATATATAATTATCAATATCCAACCTTTCTTATAAAAATAATGTTTTTTTTTTTTATTTTTATTTATTTAAGGAGCGTCAATATCTATAGTCATTGGCGCCTGAAGCTTTCTCAGTGCACTGCCGTCCTCCCGGGACAGTGTTCTCTCATTACAGTCAACAAGTGAGCAGCAGAGGCTCCAAGGAAGAGAAAATTTCAATTTAAGAGCAGCACAGCTGGAAGAGTCCAGTGCGCTAATCACTGAGCTATTCGCTTCCCTACAACTATCAATCCAACGTTGCTTATAAAAACAGTTTAATCAAACTGACTTTTAAGTCAGAAATGGTTCTGTCATTTTGTGATCCAATTTGAGCTATTTTAAAATGTAAAAAATTCAAATTTACATAAATTTAAACAACCTTTATTGTATAAACTTATATTTTATTTCAGTTATTTATAAAAATAAACAAATCCATATTACGAAAGAATTTCTGACAAAAATTCACTCAAGCGTAATTTTAAAGGTAAAAACAATGGACCGTCTAAATTATTTTAAGCGTTTACCATTGTGTTTTTATCATAGAATTCAACATTTTATTAAAAAAGCTTTATCTTGACAGATTTTTAAGGTTTATATTTCAAAGAGAACAATATATACATATAAATATATACTGTTTAATGTTCCAAATATTGCGCCATATAATGAAAGTGATTAATACAAAACAAAAACCAAGCTACGCCATTAAATATACTTTTAATTACCATCTCTTTATCTATTATTAACGTCAAATCCCAAGCCAATGTAATTATAAATATTGTTTATACAATCTTTCAGTGGTTTTCAATTTTTATGTAAAATATGAATTTAATATTTTAAAATAAAATAACTACCCCAAGGATAAAACAATTTCAATAAAGTGAAAACAGAAAATGATCTGAGGCAAGAAATACCCCGTTTGTTATATTGACGCCGCATAAATAACTTGAAAATTTGTTCAGCTGTTTTTTACTTCATAAATAAATTTATTATTTTGTTTAATAATAATTCCTACAAATTATTCATCAGAAAAATTATTTTAAGCTATTGTTGATTAAAATTTAATTTATTAGATTAAGTAATGAATAATGTATTATAAATACATTGTTTTAATTATGCCTTTAGGGACATAATTATTAATTTACGAAATGGAAGAGATGAATATTTCAGAGTTCATATAATATACATAAGTACTGCATTATCTAAGATAATTTTTCATTGGATATATTTTTACATGGCAAGATTAAGAATTCATACAAAAAATTAGGTCTTTTCAGAAGACTCTATTAATCATTTTCGAAGTGATTGAGAGCGATCAGTGTTCCCTTGCATTTTTGCTTAGCGAATTAGGATAGACTCAGGCTACTCTTCTTATCGGCAGCCACAAATCAATTCTTTAAAGATTATAAAGCCTTATCCAAATCATTTTTTTACCTGATTTTTAAGTGCCTTATGGTTCTAGAATAGTTTTTAACTGTTATCAAGCATTTGAACTCTCTTATTAATTAGAAAATCCGCTTTTAATTTTTGTTTATGAAACAAAGAAATAGGAAAAACAAAAACGAAAATTTAATCTTTATTATTGAATATCTCGGCAACGGTTTGAAATATTGAAGTGAAATTAACGGCATTATTCTTCATTTTTTTTTTATTAGTTTTCAATATAGTAGTAAAAAGTGGGGATCAAAAGGAAATAGCAACTTTCAATCACCGAACTTTCATGTGTAAGGCGGCAATAAAATCAAATAACATTAACACCATCATAAACTAGAGCGCAAATACTTCAACAAACGTTATGTTCACTTTTTCAATATCTTTCTTCGTTTAAGAGTTATTTCAAAAGTGGCCCGTTTAAATGGGACACCCTTTACATTACCGCATATCAAATTTTTAAAATAAATAATGGATCCCAACAATTATAAAAATGATTTGGATAAGGCTTTATAATCTTTAAAGAATTGATTTGTGGCTGCCGTTAAGAAGAGTAGCCTGAGTCTATCCTAATTCGCTAAGCAAAAATGCAAGTGAACACTGATCGCTCTCAATCACTTCGAAAATGATTAATAGAGTCTTCTGAAAAGACCTAATTTTTTGTATGAATTCTTAATCTTGCTATGTAAAAATATATCCAATGAAAAATTATCTTAGATAATGCAGTACTTATGTATATTATATGAACTCTGAAATATTCATCTCTTCCATTTCGTAAATTAATAATTATGTCCCTAAAGGCATAATTAAAACAATGTATTTATAATACATTATTCATTACTTAATCTAATAAATTAAATTTTAATCAACAATAGCTTAAAATATTTTTACAAGAAAATAATTTCTGATGAATAATTTGTAGGAATTATTATTAAACAAAATAATAAATTTATTTATGAAGTAAAAAACAGCTGAACAAATTTTCAAGTTATTTATGCGGCGTCAATATAACAAACGGGGTATTTCTTGCCTCAGATCATTTTCTGTTTTCACTTTATTGAAGTTGTTTTATCCTTGGGGTAGTTATTTTATTTTAAAATATTAAATTCATATTTTACAAAAAAATTGAAAACCACTGAAAGATTATATAAATAAAAGCGACGAAAATTTAATCTTTATTGTTGAATATCTCGGTTTGAAATATTAAAGTGAAATTAACGTCATTATTCTTCATTTTTTTTTTTAGTAATTTTCAATATATTTAGTGGTAAAAAGTGGCGGTCAAAAGGAAATCACAATTTTCAATCACCGATTTCAGGTGTAAGGCGGCAATAAAATCAAATAACATTAACACCATCATAAACTAGAGCGCAAATACTTCAACAAAAGTTATGTTCACTTTTTCAATATCTTTCTTCGCTTAAGCGTTATTTCCAAAATGGCCCGTTTAAATGGGACACCCTGTATAGTCCTAGTGTTCCTAATCTAACATATATGGAGCAAGAAGCAAACATGAATTTCTAGATCGTACATTCAGATCAAAAGGTAACAGATTAATCAAATAACTGTTTAAGAGGTATACAGTGGCTAGAAGTCGGTGTCTGATGTTATCTACTGGACTGACAAACATTCAAATCAAGTGTTCTCTGTTAAACATTGCTGCCCATGTGTGGCCAAGATCAATAAATAGTGCTTAAATACAAAACAAAGAGCTGATAACTGGCTTATATTTCCATTTCAAATTGTTTTAAGAATAATTTTGACCCTTACTTCTCTGCATTGTACTGTCCATTGGATAGAATCACTTTCACATTGTTACAACAAAAAATTGGCGTAAAAAGACAAACAGGGTTTTCTCCTATTTACAATTCTAATTAAAAATGTTTTCTTCAATTTTTTTAACAGTTATTGGCTTTAATATAAAATTTGAGTATTATTATTATTCGACCGTGGTGAAAGACCAAATTCTACACTATCCAAAGCCCCATACAGCTACACCAAGACAAAACAACAACAAACCGGGGCTAGAATAAAAATTCAGACCCGAGTCTAAACCATCTAAGATTCACAGCTGTCTGAACAAATCGGACTATAACTTTAAGGAGAAATAGCCTAAGCTCTGCCACTGACATCTAATAGCAACCAAAAGTCCTAAACTTAATTTCCTCACAACTCAAGCAATCTGTCTCTCAAAATGTATGGGTATTTCTTCCTCTGCCTCACAGACTCCACAAAAGGTGTCTGGCATAAGCCTTATTACGTAGAAAATGCAATGCCTAGTAAAGGATTCAACCAGATGCCTCAGAGATGTCCCGTGAGAAATAAAGCAACATCTCATTAATAGCCCTATTGTCCGGATCTCCAATGAGCATCTTATACTGCACACAATCCATAGGGATGAACGCTGTGAAACTATCCATGACTGGAAGCTTGACAGACATGTGCCTAAAGACACACCAATAGCAGGCTCTGGAATCAATGAAACGGAAAGGGGCGCCTAATTTGGCAAATCTATTCAACTCCTCATTTCCAAAAATGAATTTCCATAAGACCTGGTATCCAGACTAGAATTTTTATCTTTTAGTCTTTTAGAAAATTCAAGTGCCAACTTGGATATGAAAACACATGAACTCAGCGCATTAAACGCAGCTTGTTTATCTGAGCAGATACAAACACCTTTTAAGTTGGTGTTAATACCCTCTCATCCAATATGTTTAGTAGGAAACCGAAGTAATAAAATTACTTTTTTTGGACACAAAAAGAATGTCGGCCTGTACCCCGTTTTAGTTGCCACCAAGCAGCGACTTGATTCAATTTTTCCTAGAAAGCATTTTAAATAAAGCGATCCCTTTAGATGTGTAGTTAATATGCGAGGTTTAAAGAATCGTTGGAGCTATTTCAGAGAATTCGCGAAAAACGAAATGTAACTTTCTGAGTTCAGAGTGTAAATTACAGTCCACTGCCATGTTTTCAAATTCATTCAAGTTTCTGTGTGTGAAAGTGACCCTTCCTGCAAGCGTGTCTCACGTACACAAATGGTATGTTTGTCCACTAAAAAAAAAAAAAAATCAAACGGTATCTGTCATATGACACTTGTAACATGTGTAGAATACGTTTTTACGTTTTTCAACAAGCCAACCCCTACGCCCCTCACTGCCCCCACTACTCACTCACCCACTACCTCAGCTATTCGATCGGTTTTCACCAAACAGGTGCCTCCCAAAGCACGTATTCTACATTTAAAAAATCTGGGGTCAAACACTCACACAACTATCTCTTACTCCAGTTCTCAAAATCATAATTAACAAATTTTGATTGCTAGCTGATGATAGCTAGTTACCAACTTTAAAAAACTCTTCAGTAAAAGCACATTTCCGGGATACTAATTTTCTTGAAACTCGGAATGTTGGCCATCTATTTATTTCTAATTAATTTTGTTTAGGTGATAGACTTGTATAATCAACTATGATAGCACTTTAGAGTAAAACATAACCCCCCTCCCCTCCCCTAAAAATGCCCTTAAATGAATTTTCCCAGAGAAATGTTTTAAATAAAAGTTGTATCTCTTTGTATGTATAGTTCATATACACTGTTTCAAGAAAAACGTCGGAGCCAATTTTGAGAAAATCGCGAAAAAGTAAAAAAAAATCATTTAGTAAAGTGATAAAGTGTACGCACTTCCGGTCATCCAATTTTTTTAAAACTCGGAATTTCAACAACATATTTAATTCTAATTAACATTATTTAGATGACAGAATTTTCTAATAAACTGAAATAGCTCTTTAGAGGAAGCCGTACCTCTACCTCTCCCCCAAAAGTACCCTTAAATGAATTTTCCCGGAGAAATGTTTCAAATAGAAGTTGTAGCTCTTTCTATGTGCAGTTGATGTACAAGTTCCAAGAAAATCGTTGGAGCCATTTTTGGGGAAATCGTAAAAAAGTAAATACACCCACTAGTAAAGAGGTACTTCCGGTTAAGGAATTCTGACAGATAACGTACTGTCAGATCCCAAGGTGATAACTAAAAGGAATATTAAGTTTTAACTCTCTACAGTTTTTTCGATTTCGAGCTATGCTGTTCACATACTTGCATACACAAAGACACACACACACACTTTGCTAAAAGCTACGTTTTTGGACTCAGGGGACCTCAAAACGGATATTTCCGGTGAAAATTTGATATCGAAAATTCGACACTATTACAATACTTCCTCTTATTAGGAGTAAGAGAAAGTAACAAATCAGTAATTAATATCGCATTACTGTTGACGAATTTTGACCGAAACTTCTTGTTAAATGAGATGGTGATACCTAACTGAAATATCAAGTTTAAGTCATAAGATTTTTCGTTTTTAAGAAACTAGAGCCACAAAAAAAAGTTACATACATACACATGCACCATATAAATTGCTTTATTTAAATAATATATATATTTTGAAATTTAGTAAATCAATTATGGGCACTTATTAGAAAACTTACAAAAAATATACCCATTATAAAAAAATTTGAACGAAGGTCACTTAGTGCATCTAATAATGCTATCAGATCAGATCAGTTTCATTTTTTAAAATTACTTCAAGAAATTAATTCAAGTAGTATAAGTGAAATAACTGTTGAAATTTCCAATAATAAGTAAATATTGATGTTTTTATCTACGACATATTAATATTATATCGAAACAAAAGGGATGAATAGTAGGCCAACCATTGCATCCCCAGAACAAACTGGATCCAAGCTCAAAGGTTCGAAATTGATACACCTGCATCAGAGTTACCTTTCAATCCATCCTTTGATGTGACAACTGTAAACAGAACATATGGAAAATATTCCAAATTCTAATGTTGAAAGCTGGTTAAATGGCTACATTGCATGCCATTATGCTGTCATGGGTCCAGTTAGTTGAGAGTTATTTGCCCCAAGTGTGGCTTTTTTGAAAATGTTGGTGCATCCCTAGGAATCAGATTATAATTAAAACTTTTTTTATCAGTGATTCCATCAAACATTCTTATCAATATGTACTTCATTACAATAAGAAAATAAGTTCATCCATTAAAAAAATATATATACAGTTGTCTCAAACAAGGAGATACATTAAGAGATACTTCCTGGAGATTTTAAACATCAAAAACAAATTCCATAAAAGACTCTTATCCATTATTTAAAACTGATTTCCCGATAATTTAAAAAATGATGTTGGAAGACAATAATTGGATGGCACTTTTAATGACCCTTATAATATTACAGCACCCTTATAAAGGTCTCTAAAGCAGTGCGACAATGTTCATGCAGGCTTTAATGTTTAGTCCAACCACCGTGTCATAGTACGCCCACAGAATTTATTTTTTACATCGCCTACCTTTGCTAAAAAAAAAAAAATTGTTCACCTTACTGCCAATATACAGATATCTCTCGGCTATTATTTACTAAGGATAAACTTCATTTCAGCCGATATACTTAGGTGTAACTAAATTCTTGAAAGCCAAATCTGAATTTCATTAACGGTACAAATTATGTTTAATGTGGTGAACAAAATCGTTATTATAGAGTCAAGATAAAAATAGCAATGGCAAAGATAAAAGGAATTTGAATAATTAGGGTAAATGATTGTTTTGGTGTTGTCCTAACAAGTATGTTCATTTAACACACGTTTTTTTCCTAGCAAATATGCCTTGGAACTTTACTTATTCCATGCGGCATATCTATTACTTCTTCTCCGAATAAACTGAAAAAAACATCAAGCATAATTACCAGGTATTATCTGCCTGCAACAATTGCCTTATTTTATATTGTTTTAGTTGCATTCATTTCATAAATTTACATATATTTTTTTGCCAGGAGTAAAAGTACTCTTTTAAATCATCTACATATTTGTTTTATATCGAATATTCTGGCCGGTTTCAAATTTTCCTCTATCAACAGGAACTGCTTTATCAATTTTAGATACAAAATTCACTTTCATAATTTGAAACCAAGACTACAATTATATGTGGTCTGCATAATAAGAAATGTAATATTTAACTAGAAAATTATTCTATAGCTACTATTTCTTTCTTTTATAATAAGTTTGTCTGTAAATTAGTGAGTTTATCTGTAAGTCGTTAATAATATATTGTCAATTATACAGATCTGAAGATGGCCAGGCCTGAGCGGAAACATAATTAAAGCAAACATATTACTGAGACTAGAAGATTAAATGTTAGGGTAAAGTTTTTTTTTGTTTTTTTTTTTATGACGCCCGCGCCCTTACTGACTTCTCATCATTCGGCGCCTTGCAAGCCAATATAATCTGCTCGCGTATTCGCGATCGTCCAAATCATTCGTCTGTATATCTTCCAAACCGGCACAACGCAACAGGTGTTGGTCGTCCATATCTTCAATCCCGCATAGGGGACATTTAGGGCTATCCACTACTCCAATGCGGAACAACCGGACCTGCAAAAAAAAAAATCATGCCTCGTCTTTATCCTGAAGGCTGCGACTATTTGATCACGGTGCAGTAGTAACGAGAAGGCTCCACAATGACTTTCCCTCAGCCTGGCTCGCCTGCCTCACTCTCACCAGCTCCTTCATTCGGGATTTTATGACGCGTTTAGCAGAGGAGAATGGAAGAGGAGGAATGGAGACAGAGGAGAATGGAGTAGGCCAGGAATCCACTGCAGAACCACATGTCATCCACCTGAGATCAACTTGTCTACATTTTTTCTTGCCTCGATCACCTACCTGCTGTCCGTACAATCCTGCTAAACTGCTAATATTGCCGCCTGGGTATCAACAAAAATTACTAACTTAGGTGGAGTTGTTCTTCTTGCCACTTCCATTAAAGCCACTGAAATGGCCTTGACTTCTATGTCAAAATTTGTAGAATTTGCACCAACCGGCGCAGAAAGCGAGAAAGATTCACAGTACACTCCAGCCCACGCATTACTGCTACTTGATTGGGCAGAGCCATCTATGTATAAATGCCGCCATTGTTCAGCCGGGTAACGCCTACCCGTGGTTTCCATTAGCTAGTGCACGCAATTCCCATTCACAGGGGTGTTAGCTTTATTTACCGACTGAAAGAGATGCAGCTTGGATTTTGCCACATATTTCTGCTTTAGAGAGAGGATGTCCGCGAGACCATCCGATGCCAGCCTCGCTTCTGATTGAAGCCCGAGTTGTGCAGTTATTTCCTCAACTTTACTGGCTAGAGGCTTTTGGGTTTTTAACCTCGGCGCGGATGTTTCTTGTAAATCCCAGTGTTCAATCCTGAAGCGACTTACTCTCTCTGACAAATTAATGGCGGCCATTTCTCTTCGGATGCTTAGTGGCTCCACTCCAGACTGAATTTCCACCAGATCTATTCCGGAATAGGGGTAGATTTAGCTACTCCAGTGACCAGACGCAGGGCCTTATTTTGGACAATATCCAATGTCTTTAGGACATTTTCGGTGGCCGTAAGGAGTACTTCACCACCATATTCTAAAGAGGGCCTGATATATGCTTTGTACGTCAGCGCTAGTATATCTTGTCTTGCTCCCCAGCTATACCAGCTAGTCGTTTCAAAAGCCATAATCTGCTTTCTCCCTGATGCGCTAACTTAAAGGGAGTAAAGTAGTTTAAATGTTGGTCTATAAGAACTTAAATTTTTTTTCTGGAAGTTACTTTACTGTTTCACAAGTCATTAGGACAAAACTAGAAATTGATGAAGTTTAGAAATCCCAGATTAATGGACGGCGAGTGGATGTCTTCTCAATAATCCAGTGACATTCGTTTTATAAGTAATTGTCAATTGTGATAAAAATAAAATAAAAATATTTCATTTAATAATGGATTAGACCTTAGTTAACCGGACTTTCCCGATTGAAGAGAAATTTAAAAAAATAAATAAATAATGGATCCAGTACATTTCATTTTATGCTGGAGTGTTTTCGTATCTTTAAAAAAAAACAGCCAATGGTAAAGAAAATCACCTAATACGTGTTTCCAGATAGAATGATGTAAAATAAATTGAACGTGAACAATATAATATCTTCAATTTTTTTTTTTATTTAAAGCGCGTCAACATCCGTGGTCATTGGCGCCCGGAGCTTTCTCAGTGCACTGCCGGCCTCCGGACAATGTTCTCTCGTTACAAACAACACTGTCCATCACCGGACAGTGAGCTGTAGAGGCTCCTAGGAAAAAAAAAATCTAAGGGTAGCATAGCTGGACTCGAACCCGGTCCTCCGCGTTGGCGTCCAGTACGCTAACCACTTAGCTATTCCCTTGCCTATATCTTCAAATTGAACAGGTTTTTCAGTCTGATGTCCCTGTTCAATCTTAGTTTTTAAGTTGTTAGACACAATCTTACGGTTTTCTGATGATAGAAATTGTTCTGCAGCATTCATGAATTCTTGCTTCAGTTATAACCTAGTTACTACCTCTTTTCCATTCAAAGTAAATTTTTATAATTTTAAGAGGACTAAACCAATTAAGGATTTTTTTCCAGAACATACTCCATTTCCTTCTCATTGATATAGACATTAATTACCACCATTAATGATTTGATTTTATTTACGATCAAGGGAATTAGTTCCCGATATCACCACCACAACCACAACATTGTCAGGAGGGGACCTTGAATAGGGTCGAAGGGGCATATCCGTGTGTAATGCCATATCTAGGAACACATATCTCCTGGGCATGTCTTGTATCATTCGAGTCTAGTGCTGGTGAGATAATACCTATTGATTCATTCAAGCTATTGGGAATTGACGGGCATCAAACATCTTTATGTGATTCCCTTGCAAGTAAATGATCTGCTCAAACTTTAAAAGCGTAAAAACCTATCCAAAAGTCTCGTCGTGATCTGATCTGTGTAAAATAATTTATGGATGGATCGAGCTTTTGTGGAGTTGGTCATTACTTCAGTGCAGACTGAATAATCTATATAAGACTTGCACTTATGATAGATTCTTATTAGGAAGAAATAAGAGAGTTCATATAACTCTGTCAATATAACGTCGTTCTTCTCAATTTAAAGGTGGATCTAAAAAATATGCTAGTTACCATAATACTGCTAGATTAGTAAAAGTTTTCAACTAGCAATAATCGCACCTCAGGAGACCTTCATTGGTTATGTTGCCACTGCGCAAGGTGCCAACACCAAATAAAAAAGAAAATAATGAATAAAGTAAATTATTTATATATGTATAGATAGATGATGGTATCATACTTTGGTGGATGATGGAAGATAGTTTGATTTTTAACAGAGATTTATTTACGTTCCTCTATATAAATTAGCGTTGCTATAAACAAATCATACAGTAAGATATAAGCATAAATTCAGAAATGTTATTTTTCAATAATTGCAGTAAATACAAAATTGTTTGTGGGATTAAACAAAAAAATTATTATTATATTACACAAATGTAAACAGGTTTATTTTGATTTCAATTTATGAAGAAAAGAATATTTTATTATTGTTTTGTTCACTGAACTCTTGCTATTAAAATTATTGTAATTTTAAAAGCAATAAATAAATTTTGAATTTTTTGAATAATACTACTAGATACTTACTATCTACTATTACTCTTTGGGATCTGCACGAATTCACTGAGTTACAAATTAGTGAATTTAAAATTATTTATATGAGTAAAACTGTTACAATCTTTAAGCATAATGATATTTTAGTTTTGCGATGAGTGCTACATTGAACAGCGATTTGATTCCATTGAATTACATTTAAAAATTACATAAACCACTAATGCGCTGGTAGTTAATACCTTCTAATTAATTATTATGTATGGTATTAATTAAGATTACTGTATATATATTATAAAAACCACCATTTCACAGCTTTCAAAAAACCGAAGGATTATAAAAATCCTTTAATTATTACTGTCAATGTATTGAGGTCCACTGAGTCCAAAAGAGTGGTTTTTAGCAAATGGTGTGTGTGTTTGTGTATGTATGTATGTGAACAGCATAGCTCAAAAACGAAAATCCGTAGAATGTTTAAACTTGATATTCCGTTTAGGTGTCACCATAGGATCTGACAGTACGTTATCTGACAAAATTCCCCAACCGGAAGTACCACTTTACTAGTTGTTTTTTTTACGTTTTTCCGATTTTCTCAAAAATTGCTCCGATGATTTTCCTTAAACTAGGAACATCAACCACACATACAAAGAACTACAACTTTTATTTGAAACATTACTCCGGGAAAATGTATTTACGGCCACTTTTGGGGGAGGGGTGGGGTTAGGTTTCTTCTAAAGTGCTATTTCAGTTTATTAGACAATTCTGTCATCTAAATAATGTTAATTAGAATTAAATATGTTGTTTACTTTACCACTTTAGTAAATGATTTATTCCCTTTTTCGCAATTTTTTTAAAAATGGCTTGGACGATTTTCTTGAAACTTCGTATATAAACTAAAAATACAAAGATCTATAACTTGTATTTAAAACATTTCTCTGGGAAGATTCATTTAATGGCACTTTTAGGGGAGGGGTAGGGTTATGTTTTTCTCTAAAATGCTATCACAATTCTATCATCCAAACAAAATTAATTAGAAATAAATAATTGATGGCCAAAATTCCGAGTTTTAAGAAAATTAGTAAACCGGAAGTGCGCTTTTACTGAACAGTTTTTTTCAGTTTTCGACGAATTTCGTTAAATTTGGTACATACATAAACTATAAAATTTGTCAATTATAATTTTGAGAACAGGAGTAAGAGAAAGTTGTGTGAGTGTTTCACACCAGATTTTTTTTTTTATTCATTTTAGTGGTTTTGTACTCTGATAATGGTTTTAAGAAAAAACTGCCAATATTTCTCCAATTATCAAAACAACATATGAAGACAAAATTTTGAAAGAATAACAATGTCTTCTTCTATACCAATTTAATTAAAAAACTTGTCCAAAATAATCCAGCTCATATAGTACTTAATAGTTCTGCTTAGTGGTATGTAATTAGAACCAGTCACTCAGTGTTAAATAGAACACATACTGATGAAATAAAAATTAATTTCACTTCTATTTTTCCCTCCTTTTTCTAATCATCTTTCTAGTTTGGGATTATAAAACAAAAAATATTACAAGTTTATGGTAAAGAAAGGGTAAAGTACCATAACAAGCTTAATCCAGTCACTTCTGCTCTTTCCTTTCGACCAGAGAAACTCTTATTGATTCAAATTATTATTACCAAAAAAAAAGAAAGTATAATATTAAACACTGCCATAACTTTCTGGGAAATTACGAATACAATTCGTAACGAACAAAATTTTTCTGTTTTGATACAGTTTTTTCAATGGAGAACAACTCCTCCCTGTCGTGAGTATATTTTAGAAACTGAATTTAAGTTGGAAAAAAAAAAAAAATTAAAAATAATTATTTTCTCATAATTTGTAAGCAAATTGATCCTCAGTTCTGTTCAGCTATGGAGCTCAGTTCAGCATCTTTTTTTACTTTCTCTATCTTATTACTTTCTTTCCTGGAAAATTGAATTATTGCCGGAAGTATTGTGTACGAAAAATGTGTTTTTAGTAGTGTGTAAATGTGTGGGGGGGGGGATATCTCAAACGAAAATCGTAGGAAATTCTAAACATGATATTCTGTTGAGGTACTACCACCGCCTCTGACATGAAGGTTTCGGGGCAAAATCTAACAACCGGAAATGCACTTTAGCGAGTGTTTTTTTTTTTTTTTAATTGATTTTCTCCAACAAATTTCTTTAAACTTCGTATTCTATCTATACAAATGAATCCCTATCAGTGAATCACTTTATTTCAAACGTTTGCCTGAGAAAATTGATTTTTTGTGGACCTTATAAAAGTACCACTCAATACAATATATGGTTTTTACCAATTATATATATATATATATATATTATCTATAACCGGAAGTTAACTTCTTCCTTTTTTCAATTTTTCGCTATTTTCTTGGAAACGGCTGCAATGATTATCTTAAGCTTCGTATAACATCCGCACATATGAATACTAATCACTTTTATTTCAAACATTTTCCCAGAAAATTGATATTTTAGGGATTCTGGGAACAGTAGCGTTAAGGTTTTTCCTCTAAAGCAGTGCTCCGCAACCGGTATGCTACGGCACACCGGGGCGTGCCGTATCCTAATGCTATGTTGCAATATAAATAATATCAATAAAAATAATAATCAAAAGTGGTGAATAAAGTTGACCACTATTACTTTCTCTTACTCCTAGTAA
The DNA here is from genome assembly GCA_011037195.1 of Triatoma infestans. NCBI lineage: Eukaryota > Metazoa > Arthropoda > Insecta > Hemiptera > Reduviidae > Triatoma > Triatoma infestans. The sequence continues at coordinate 36,831 of JAAEAF010007660.1, forward strand.
GAGGAAGTATTGTAATCGTGTCAAATTTTCGATATCGAGTTTTCACCGGAAATATCCTTTTTGAGGTCCCCTGAGTGGTTTTTAGCAAATGGTCTGTGTGTGTGTGTCCGTATGTTTGAGCATAGCTCAAAAACGAAAAACCGTAGAAAGTTGAAACTTGATATTCCGTTTAAGTATCACCGTGGGATCTGACACTACGTTATCTGTAAAAATTCCTCAACCGGAAGTACCACTTTACTAGTTGGATTTTTTACTTTTTTGCGATTTTCTTTAAACTTTAAACATCAACCACACATACAAAGAGCTACAACTTTTATTAGAAACATTTCTCCGGGAAAATGCATTGAAGGGCACTTTTGGGGGAGGGGTGGGGTTAGGTTTCCATCTAAAGTGCTATTTCAGTTTATTAGACAATTCTGTCATCTAAATAATGTTAATTAGAATTAAATATGTTGTTGAAATTCCGAGTTTGAAAAAAATCGGATAACCGGAAGTGCGTTTACTTTACCACTTTACTAAATGATTTATTCACTTTTTCGCAATTTTCTCAAAAATGGCTCCGACGATTTTTTTGAAACTTCTGTATAAACTAAACATGCAAAGATCTACAACTTTTATCTAAAACATTTCTCTGGGAATTTTCTTTTAAGAGCACTTTTAGCGGAGGGGTGGGGTTAGATTCTCATCAAAGTGCTATCCTAGTTCATTATACAATTCTTCATCCAAACATATTAATTAAAATAAATAGATGGCTGAAATTCCGAGTTTCAAGAAAATTAGTACCCGAAGTGCACTTTTACTGAACAGTTTTTTTCAGTTTTCGACGAATTTCATTAAATTTGGTACACAAACTATAAAATTTGTCAATTATCATTTTGAGAACTGGAATAAGAGAAAGTTGTGTGAGTGTTTCACACCAGATTTTTTTTTTTTTTTTATTCAATTAATACGGAATAATACGAATGGATTCGAAATCTTTTTTTGCTATCAATGCTATAAATTCTGCTATGGAGAGCAATTTACGGGACGTTGAAACTTCACTTTGCCCAAGTTCTAATGAAAGCTTTCTGGATTTTGATTCCGAGGAAAGAATATCCTCGGATTTCAGACCATGCTATTTCAATTCTACTCCCACTTTTTCAACGACACGTATTTATGTGAACAAAGTTTTTCAACTTTAGTGTGTTAATTAAAATTGATAAGCGGACTTGTTTAAAATGTCTTGATCAATATCTTCTGGTTGCACTTTCAAATATCGAAATGCCGAATATAAAGCATTTGTGTTCATTGAAACAAGCTCAGATATCACATTAATTATCGTTTTGTTTTTGTTTTTTTATATTATGTTATATAAGTATAGTTCTGAAATTATGTGTGTATATGGAAAAAAAAAAGAAAACATATTATGTAATATTTATGCATTCTATTTTGTATATATACATATTTACTTTTGGTATGCCGCGAAATTTGGAGAAGAACTTTGTTGTGCAGTGGAGCACTGCTCTAAAGTACCACTCCAGTAAAGTGAAATTCTTGTGAAGGTATCATATGTGTGACTGTTCACATTAAACATTATGCGTACACATAAAATAGTGCACTTTATGTTCTCATGTCGATTTTCTGTAAACTCAGAATTTTGACAACACATTTAATTATTTATTAATATTATATAGCTTAAAGAATCGTACAATATATTGAAATGGAACTTTAAAGGAAAATCTAAAAATCACCCCTTCCTCGTTTTACATTTTTCCACTGCTAATTGTGCTAAAAAAAAAAAATCCTAAAAAGTTAACCGAACAATTCCAGTCGTAGATGCAAAATCGCTGTAATAGAAAATACGCTGTTACTGGCTACTGAAATCAGCTTTTATCACTTTCAGGGTATTAAATAGCTCATCTAAATGTCTTTTTATTGGTAGCATCAAAATACTTATATATCCGCCTGACTCATGAAGTTTATTACAATATTATTAGTTTTTTACACTTCATAAGTTTCCCCTTATCTTTCCCATTTATTGATTTCTTGTGATAAAAATTATTTATTATCGATTTCTTTTAATACATGGTAATTCAACTTGAAAAAATCAAACTTCCGGGCCAAATGAAACAGAAATTCTTAGGGACATATGCCTTTACTTTACTTCTATAAACTTTAGTTCATGTTAAATGTGTAGCTTTTTTACAAAAATTTAAATTATTTTAGTTTTTTTTTTAGGTTATCCTTTTTACTTAATTCTTATGAAAACTTTTAGGTTAATTTTTCCCTCCCAAAAAAAATTGCATACACTGTATTTTAGACGATGGTTGATTTATTTAAATATTTTATTTTATATCAGTATATTTTATTTAGTATTAAATAAAGATTTAAAATATAAAAAAATACTCCTACAAAACCATACGACTTAACTTTCTCTCTAGTACTAGTCTGTTTTTCATATTTATTTTAAATCCGATCAACTGTTTAGAAAAAAAATCTGGTTTGAAACACTCATACGACTTTCTATTATTGTAGTTTACGTATTTTTTAATTTCTAATTTTTTTTTTTTTACAAACTTAGCACTTTTACTAAATGTTTGCTTGTCTTCAAGGAGAATCTAAATTACTAAAATGACTTTTTTGAAAACTTCCTTCAAATGAACAACCTCGGAAAAAAAAATTACAAACAAAAATGATAGCTCCTCTATATCTATGGTTAGTACACAAAATTTAATAAAAATCCCTTTGACGTTTATATGGAGAAAATCGTAGAAATCACGGAAAAAATCTATTGAGGATACTTCCGGCTGAGGAATTTTGACAGATAATTTCCTGTCGGATCCCATGATGAAATCCATGAAAACAGAATGTTTCAACTTCCTACAATATTATGTTTTTGAGCTATTGCTGTTCACATACGTACTTACATTCACATACATACGGACACACACACACACACACACACACACACACATACAGACCATTTTCTGAAAACCACTTTTTTGTACTCTCAGGGGAACTTAAAATGGATATTTCCGGTGAAAACTCGATATCGAAAATTTGACACGATTACAATACTTGGGTAAAAGAAAAAAAACCAGAATTGCAAAAATATAATTTTGTAACCACTTACCAGAAGCTTAAATTTATCTTCAATGATTATATTTAACTACGGCTTCTACGTTGCATAATTTTAGATTTTTTTTTTTGTAATTTTCAATTAATTTCTGGAGAAAAGAAGCTTTGATGATGATTATTAACGCAAATCACTGAAGATGATAAATCCATCTTCTTAGTGTCAATGGAAATAATTTCTATTCCAATATACGTAATTTTTAAAAGAATGGAACACATTGTATTGATCAAAAACTGTTGTATTTTTTTACTCTATTGTGTAAAACACTCTTAAAAGACATTTCAAAATATATACCTAGAGAACTTACTTACTCTTTTTGACGTAAAACCCATTCCCGATTGTGGATGTGTAAACTTCACATCCACAATATAGGAATTTTTATGTCCACCGACCCCCTTTATAATAAACTTTAATCGGCATCTAAAGGGTCGAGATTCCGACTCATCAGGAACGTCTATATTGGTCATTAATTTGTAGTTTATTAGTAAAGTCTTTAGTTATTAAATATGTTTGTGCTCAAGATGATATTAAGTCTAGATAATAATATTTTTATTAATTAAATGATTACAAAATTTTTACATAATAGTTCAAGCTATTTTTACTTTGTTGTGGTGGTTGGTTCCACAGAGCTGGAAAGCATCAGAGAATTTCACGTGATAGGCTGCTTCTTTTTGTGGTCAAAGAAGCAGGCTATCATGGAAAATATATGAGATAGTATTTTTCTCAAAAAAAAAAAGTAACGACAATTTATCAAGTTTGGATTCTCCCAATCATTTATGTGATGGAAGTAAGAAGCAGGAGAGTTAAGAAGGCAGGTAAAAGGGGACAAGGAACAGTTAGAGTAAGACAATACACTTGGTCAACTCTATTGTAAAAGACACTCCCTTAGTACGCGGCGATTTTGTATATAAATATAAGGCCATAAAAATGAAAGGTTATTGAGTCTACATCCGGTCACGCAATTATACTGTCGGTCTACACATCCAGTCTTCTGCATTCCAAAAGGTATTTCTACTCTGTCACTCTGCTCGTTTATTTATCTATCTTACTTTTATATTTAATTAGCTCGTTTTAAGTGTAAATATCTAGTTATTAAAATCATTGTCATTAATCTTAGTTAAATCTCTAATACCTTACAAACAAACAAACAAATACTGAGTACATGTTGGTCTTAAAATAGTTATTACATAGAGAGGCTCTAGTTATTTGCGTTAGTAATTTAACAATAGCGACAAGGAAGAAAAATCAAGTAAAGAATCACAAGTTAATACCCAACGGAGGGATGAAAACAATTTCATTGTAATGAGCTACTTTCTTCCAGCTACATCTTATTGATGCTGGCACTATGTACGTTAAAAATCAATTTAGACTGTAGGCGTCGTTGAAGAAAAGAAGTGTTATTATTGTTAGATAGCTAGAAAAAAAATAAGTACAAATTAATGCGGCTTCTGTGGATCAGAGTAGGGCCACCAGAATTTTTAACGAGATCGAAATAAAACTATGGAAAAGATTCGAGTTCCAACAATGTACACAAGAGAAAAGGGATTTTGTGCATCAATTTGGAGGCTACTAAATAGGGATGTAGACGGATGTCCGAGGCGCTTTGCACGCAATTCATTGCGGATTTGACGAATGACGAAAAATGGGAAACAAAAGTATTGAATATCTAATCATACTAGAGGTCGCCACCATTTACTCAAGTGACTCTCATGAGTGTATTATTAATTCTTTAGTAAATTATTTCTCTATTTACCTAAACTAATTAAACTTTGATTTAAAACATATACATGGGGAAAAAGTAAGTTAAACGGAGAAACCTGGGTTTCAGTTAATTATAATAAAAAAAGTTACCTATTTATTTAGTTGAAGGGAAAGTTAAGGTGATTCTGATATTAGATCGGATAAAAGAAGTAAATGTTGATTTAACTAAAACTTTGAAATGTAGAAAATCATATATCAATAAACTTTTTTGAATTTGTTGGGCTTTAATAAAGAGACCATTTTATAAAAAAGTAGAAACTAAATTTATTTTTTATAAAACTCTTAACATTCATTAATTCATTACCATATGATTATATTATAATCACTTGATTGGATTATTAATTCTAAAATAAATAAATATTTGATATATATATACCCAGAGATTATTTCTTCTATTTTCCAAAATTAAAAACCCCGACATTTCGGCTTAATGAGGCTATTCCTCAGCAGTACTAAAACATTAATTAATTAATCAACTGCTGAGGATGGCCTCATTAGGCCGATTTGTCCAGTTTTTAATTTTGAAAATCAGGAGAAATAGTCGCTAATTTGTTCTTAGTATTAGTATTATTATTATTATTATTATTATTATTATTATTATTATTATTATTATTATTATTATTATTATTATTATTATTATTATAATACTCATTGAATGCAAGATACCAAAATATATTCAGAGATATTTATTATGATTGATCCTAGATTTTCTGAAGATCTAGAAAAACTTTTAGTTTTTAAATCGATATATAAAGAATTATATATTTAACATTTGCAAGCTAGAAAAATGTGAACAAAATGATCCAAAACCTATTTATAAGTGAAAAAAATATACCATAAGCAATATTACCAAAAGTAAAAATAGGTTTGAATGGTCTTGAAGTGGTTGGAATAATTGTACAGATTGATCGAGCATATTGTAAAAACACTATTGTTTCCCATTCCAAAGAAAGAATACTATTGGAGATATTATTTATGGATATTTTGGGGCATACTATTGCCCCATTTTAAACGTATTATTCAATTTTTCAGCATTAAATATAACACAAGCTTAAAAACAATTGAAATTCATTCACATTAAAGTGACACCCCCTCCCCGAAATACCAGGACAGCAAAGAAAAAAATAGAACTAAAACTGTAAATATTCACAAAGTAAGGAAACAAAACCCATATAGAATAAGATAAACTCAACGTATATACAGGAGAAAAATTATTAATAATAAAATTAGAGAAATAAGAAATAAATCGCTCTTATTTAAAAAGTTTTAATACTGTACAATCAGAAAAAACGACTTTTGTTTATTATTTGAAGCTAAACAGTGGTAAATTAATATTACCGCTTTCCTTTTGGAATCGCAAGAGCACCTACCATATGGTAAAGAGCAATTATATAAGAGGTGTTCGTGCGTAGCTATATTTTTCAATGATGTTTGTGTTGCCTTCAAAAGTGAAGCGAAATAATATGAACTGTTGAAACAATTTTCAAACTCTTTTCAGAAAATTCAAAATAATTACAAATTTTAGCATGTGCAGAAAAAACATTGCGTTTTGTAATAAGTAGACAGGAGTAGTAGCATAAGTGCTTACTTCATAAAGTGCAAGCTTTTAAAAATATAAAGGAATCTACAAAAGTAAAGAGGATAAAATGAAGAGGATACAACGGAAAAGGAAATCGTTTAATTTATATGACCGATTTTGCAAATCAAAGAAATTGTGTTATCGCCTAAATCGTTTAAAGGAAAAATGTACCGTACAAATTGGCCTGGTTATTATTTAACAGCATTTAATAGAATTTAAGAGAAATTAGCATAGAGGCGAATTGCGTGAGTCCTAGGATCACGGTATTGGTCACAGACGCAAGTCCATATTCTGAGGACGCAGTTCTATCAAAATTTAGGATGTTGGGACGGAAAAGTTAATTTGCTTTTTCAGCAAAGCTCCAAGTATCAAGAGTAAATCAATTTTACTTTGCTAATAGCCAGCGATAATCTTTCAGCTCGGAAAGATATTTACAATATTAACGCTATTGTACACCGCAGCGCTTCCTACTTTTCTTCAAGCATTTATCTCTGAAATACAATAGCTACCGTCAGTTGAGCCGACAATACAAACGTGTTTTCAAAACGTCATAACACCGCCGATAAATAAATGTTACTAGGTGAAAAAGTGTTTTACAAATAAAAGTAAAGGGCTTCTAAATTGGGAAATAAATGTACGAAATTTAAAGAAAATCCGAAGCTGTACTTGAAAAATACTAAAAAGAAAACCATTTTGTAAAGTGCTTCTTTTCTAGATTTTGAGATATGTTTCTTCCATATACAGATTTTTCCCTAACACCAAGTTCTTGCAGACACAAAGGAAGCCTTTTAATGTAATTCCGATGAGAAGCCAATTTTGAAAGTGTGATGCGATTATTTCAAATTTCTTCAGGAAGTAAATAAAAGGATGCGAAAAATTAGTAGTAAATATAAAAAAAAGAAAGTAAAAACCAAATTAAAACAAAGTGAGACTTTTAGTTCCTATACTTTCTTATTTTATGTTACTAGGCTATTCTTTTCATTTCTCTGATGTGGATTTCCTGGGAATTGTAGGACAATTATTTTGATCTAATAAAAAAAGTTAATTTTCAATTAATTACGTCCCTTTTTTTTCAAAAATTAATAGCTATATGAAGTATAATGAATATTTAATATTTTAGAAGTCTAGATGAATTGTAAACAAAAATAGTTTAAATAAAGAGATAAGCTTTCTCTTCTTTTCAAGTTTTCAATATGGAAGTACAGAAAAATAAGCGAACAGAAACCATTGGTTTATATTAAATATCAAAACAAAAAATAATTTCCTTTAAGTAATTTTTTAGTTAGCAGTGGAACCAGTGACGTAATTTAACTATTATATGTTTAAGAAAAAAAAAATGTCATTAATCTTTCCAATGGATGTATTTTCTATTCTAGATATAATTTTATTTTTGAATGTTCAAAATATTGACATCAATATTGAGGATTCTCTTTCCTCATTTTACCTAAAAAACTTTAACGCAAAAAACATATTTTTATTAAAAGTCAGGTCGTATTTAACTTAGCTAGTTAATCTCTTCTTTTTTTTTTCTTGTTTATTAATCTGAAGTCCTTATTAAATTTTAATAAACACTGTTTTAATATAAAAATTACTGCTAAATGCCTAATTATTAATAAACTTATTCGTCGTTAATAAAACATATTTTTGGTTGTATGTATTGTGAAATATTTAGCGACGATAGAACTTTCAACAAAAGTTTTACCTTTTATCTTTTTATTATATTTTCTGACTTTGATTTAAGCGCAATTTTTTTAATTTTTTTAAATTATTTTGTCTTCAAAAATTTGCCTTATACTGTATAAAATAAATTAAAATAAAACTAACGTTTCAATAAAAATATAAAAAAATAAAAAAATTAAGAAATTTATAACATAATGGGTGTATATATTATTTTTTTCTTTATTAATATTTTTTTTTTAATTTAAAGGAATAGGGATCTTAAGGGGTCCTACCTTGGTCCGCAGCGCAAATCTGTTGGTGGCAGACTGTTAGAGAAGCTGCAAGGATCGTCCCATATATATAAACAGGTTCCAATGTGCGCAGGCTTGACAAAGAATCTGTCTCTGGAATAACCGCACAGACATATCCGTCCATAGGGGTGTCTAAGAAACAAGGATATTTCGTCCAATATATTCTAATCTATATTTTTTTATTTTTATAAATAAAACATTAAAAAGTTTTAAAACAGAAATTAAATTTTATGGCTTAAAACTTATGTATTTGTTAAAATGTTGTCAAGAAGTATCATTTGCAAATTATAAACTATTTCATTTTTTTTTACATTATTGTCTTACTAGTAGTTACTTTCATTCTGGAAAATCATTAGTTTTAGTTTTAGAAAAATTGAGTTTCTATAAATAAGAATTTACTTCCATCATTTTCCACTTCAGCGATGTGAAAGCTCCGATGGGAAGAAAGCCGGGTGCTTGTACTTGTGCTGTGGGAGTGTCCAAATTTTAGCTATGTTTGATGATCTGATGTCTTCATTAGAGCAACTAACAGTGTGATGTGGATGCGAGCAGTGGTTCTGCAGGAAGGAAATTGAACTTTTAAATAAATTTCACTATGGTTGTGTAAAGTTTATTAACTTAATTGATCTAAACGTTTTGATATTGTTTTATATCTAACGAGCTTACTCTACTACAAAATATACACTGCTAAATATCAATCAAATAATATCATTTAATTAATTGATATCAATTAATGAATAATTATAATTAATAATTAATGAATTAATATTACTAAATTAATTAATAATAATTAATTTACGGAATTTTTAAAAACAATCATATTTTTTTTATCAATAAAACGAATTGTCAGAACGGTTAATAGTGTTGGAAGTACAGTATTCGAAAATCCATGAATTGGCCGCCTCTACAGGCGCCATTTAGTTTGGTGGCATCTACTTAGGTCTAAATTTTTGGAAACACCGTTTATATAGTATAAGATGCACACAATAACCCTTGGTAACAACTCCAAGTACAAACAATAACTCAACTAACTTTTATTTTATTTATAAATATTATATAAAAATAACCATATGTTGCAATGTATATTTTAATTGTTGCTATCCAGGTGATTGCCTGGCTGCCACATTACTTCCTCCTTTAGTTTCCATACTATCCGAGTGGTCTAGATAGCCTGCATTTATTTTTTCTATTCCTGCTTCTTCTTCTTTAGCTTCGTTCCAACCAGATTGGCCGCCATTTTCTTTTTTTTTCCCTTTTACCTACCACCTTTGCACATTGTTAGGATCCCTTTGCCATTGAACCCATGGAGTTTTTCTTCCGCATGTTCATTCCCATTGACTTATTTTTTTCCTTTGTCGTCAACTTCACTGAGATACTACTCTTTGCAAGAGTTATTCTTTAGTAACTCTTATTCTCCAGTTAATTTTAATTTTATCGTTCCCTATTCTTTAGATTCTTTGTTTTTTTCCCGTTGATCTTATCTTCCTCAATTTCTCCATTCACACCAATTTCTTCCTCCATTTTTATCGCTTTTTCTTTTTCTACTTTATTATCAAGTAAAGTACTACCCATGGTGGTAAAACCTTCCTCATAGCTTCCAATTATCTTTGTACTTCTCCAAGCTTGTAACGGAGGTTAATATTCTCCCGTTCACTTTTTATCTTTACCATTCCTAAACCTATTCATTTCCTGTAGTTGTCGAAGTTCACGAAAAACGCTCGAATTTCTTCCTTCGTTTTTTCACATCTTGCCATCTTGCTTCCTTTATATTAAAATTATTAATTGTATAAAAATTAATAATAACAAATATCTTCTCGGTCTGGATCATATTATCCACTGAATCTATCCAGATCTATCTATCTATCAGATCTATCCCCACTTCTAACGCCAGTTGTTTTATATCCTACCAGCTTACTCTACTACAAAGTATACAAGAGAGACAGCTTAGGAAACACCGTTTATTTTCTACCTTGTTCACAATACAAGATCCATACAATATCGCTTGGTAATACATATTACCAAATACACACGATAACTCAACTATCTTTTATTTTATTTATACATATATAAAAATAAACATAATATGATAAAATTTATATTCAATTATTTATTGTAAGATATGTATCTGTTAGATATACCTATAATTAAAAAGAAAGCAGCAAGAAAAAAATTATCGGCTGCAGGATTACTGTGACAGAAGTATAAAAAGTATATAAGGGCTTTGCAGAGCTCCTTCCATTCCAACGTCGTATACTCTCTCTTCCTTGATTCTATTGGAGATCTCCTGTTCTCAGTTACTTCTTGGGCGACCCCTTCTTCTTTAGTCCAGACACTTTTGTTGCATATGTTTATCGAACGATCTTGGCCTTCACGATATTCATAAGACCGCCAAACCATTAATAAATGAACAAAACAACAAAATGAATTCAGAACGGTTAATAGTATTCGAAAATCCATTGAACGGTCGCCTGCATTTAGTTTTAGTGGCATCCATTTAAATCTAATGCTACTGGTTGCGGAGCTCACGACGATTCACCTACCTTCGACGTTTGTAGGATAATTTTATGGAGAATAGATTTGCTATAAAAGATTTTGATGGAATATATAAGTGTTTGAATTGAATTTACCCCCTAATTAGCTGCACTATCAATTGAATCTTTTTAATACCATATTTGCCAAAGAAACAGTTCCGGTGAGCGTGGAAAAATTAAAATAAACATGACATATAATTGTCGAAGTAAGGTATATAATTTAGTTAGAATATTTATTCATATTTTAAACAAGCGATTGACTGATCTGGAGGAGACTGATTCTGGAACATGTTGAGAACTTAAAAGAGTTAAACCATTTTCACTTAACCCTATAATAACTATCACACAATGGGAACATTTTTATACTTCCTTTTATTCCACTAAGCAATTAGATAATAACTTGTATTTTGATCTATTTAATATTTTTTAGACAACAATATATCCCTAAATGAGTCGAAAAATGGATAGGCGCACGTGAAGAGGCAAGTAGTGTGGACTGATAGCTTTCAGTACAAATTTTACTAGGGTCTTGCATTCAAATTGGCTATTATATCTAAATTGTCTTTTCAATAAAATTATTAAACATGGTAGCACTCCCGGCGACTGGTTGAAATTTCTAAATATACTTGTCTTCAAAAAAAACTGATAAAAAATCCTACAAATTATAGATCCATTTCACTACCTAATAGTGTATTAAAAACATTTACAAATATATTCTGGCAAAGATTGGTAGCATGGGCTGAAAAAAACAGACGTTTTACCTGAATGCCAAGCAGGATTTAGATCGGGTAGAAGTTGCGCCGATAATATTTTTACTTTAATGCCCATAATAAATAGAAATTTAAAAATAAAAAAGAGGGCACTTTAAGCGCTGTTCGTATATTTTAAGCGTGCGTTTGCTTGTGAAGGCCTTCACTTACAAAAATTATTTTCCTTGAGTATTAGCGGTAGATTTATAAATTTAGTGAAACAAATATATGACAAATCTTCCATGTTATTAAATATTAATAATACAAGATCTAACACTAATTGCATTACGAATGGAGTTCTTCAAGGTGAGATACTGAGCCTTGTTTTATTCAATCTATTTATGTCGGACACTGAAAACTTTTTTAGACAAAATGAAGTTTGTAGAATCAAGCTGAACAACTCTATTGATATTTTGTTACCATTATTTGTAGAAGACCTCGTAATATTGGGAGACTTTCATAGCGATATTTCTAAAAACTGAAAACTCTTAGCTATTATTGTCACTTCAATAATTCAGAAGTAAACGAATTAAAAACTAGAATAATGAAATCTCATACAGGTATGACTAAGAAAGAAAACAAATTTTTAAAAAATGGTATTCAAATCGTCAGGCCTTAAAATTACAATGAGAATTTTGTGCGGCAATGGCCAGAGGAGTTTTTTAAGAAAAAAATTTCTTTGCTGCTCTACGTTTCGGGTACCATTGGTGCCCATCTTCAGGAGCTCTGTAAAAATTTATTGACGAAAATACATCAATAAATTTTTACAGAGCTCCTGAAGAAGGGCACCAATGATACCCAAAACGTAGAGCAACAAAGAAATTTTTTCTTAAAAAACTCCTCTGGCTATTGCCGTACAAAAAACAAATTTTATTTTAATGATCAGCAAATGGAAGTTAGATCGATTTATAACTATTTGAACCCAATTTTCTCTGCATCTAGTCTTTTTAAAAAACTTTAGACCAGGCAATATCTAGGACAAATTCTGCAATGGGTGCAGTATTGAACACCTGTTCAAGAAAAGGTTATTACTTGCGAGACTAGGAAACGCCCGTTTAGTTCGGTGTTGGTACCAGCCATGTTAAACGGAACGGAAATTTGGGGTTTCAGATATACTGACGGATCGTAAAAGGCACCCATCAACTATTACAGAGAGACTCTTAACATTAGCCAGACTCACACCAAACTACATTGTAAAGTTGGATATTGCAACGACAAATATAAAGTTGATAGTGGTTGAAAAGGCTCTTAACTGGCTGCTGAAACTGCTTTATTTGAATAGTAATAGATACCCAGAAGCATGCATTGATCATTTTAGGAATAGTGCCTCAGTTCAGCATTTAAAGGACCACTGGTTGTCTCAGCTTGCACTCCCTCCTAGGCAGCATAGGTAGATGAACAAGATGTTGTTTATACCGTCGATTCTATAACTCTCAAAATTCAGAAAATTTTGTCCAAATATGAGATTATGTAAAAGAGCCTTGACATTGAAGCACTAAACAATTCAAATTTCAGTAACTTCTACCAGCACATATATAACTACTCACTGCATTCCCAAGTCTATTTACTGCTTATAACTCTACTACAACACACAGACAACACTAAGACTCTGATACACAACTACGAATTTCTGGACAATATCACATTATGAAATGTAGGAGTTGGCTTAGTAGAGTAAAGATGAGTCTGTATAATTCATTTTATTCAGTATTTGAAAGTTATATAGTAGCGTTTTGTTAGTGAATTATGTATCATTGAAATCACAAAAAAATAATGATTTTTTGTTATAATTTTTTGGTGTTTCTATATTTATTTACAATAAAAATTAATGAAAATAATTCTGAAAAATTGCTCTGTTTTATTTATAATTAATTTACTCATCAGTATAGTCAATATTTTATTTAGTGGCACAAACATGTACAGACCTATAAAATTTTCAAATTTTTAATTGCCCGGCTTATCAAAATATTAGATAGAAATATTTGAACAGATATCTTCTAAACATGGACTGTCAGCTAGCTGCCACCAATGAAAAAATTATTAGATATATATTTATGTACATAAATGAATGTCTAAAAAAGAGGTCACTGATATTAGAACGGCCAGCATAATAATGTATATATACAATAATTATTACTTTTTACTTTTAGCAGTAAATTGAGGGAAAATAAGTAGCAGTAATAATAGTAATATAAATATTTTATTTATTTTAGTACTGTTTATAGGAATATGCGATAATGCTTCTTTTTTTTTTATGAATATTATGTTTAAATTATTATTAATATTTATTCTATTTACGTAATTTTTCCCTTTTTTTATTCATAATGTGAGAATTTTTATTTTTAATTTTAATTTAATTACAATTTTTTTTTTTTTTAATTTAAGGCGCGCCAACATCTATGGTCATTGGCGCCCGGAGCCATCTCAGTGCACTGCCGGCCTCCGGTCGGTGTCATTTCGCTACAGACAACAGTGAGCTGTAGAGGCTCCTAGGAAGAAAAAATCTAAGAGGCAGCTCTGGACTTACAAAATATTTAATGTGGTCTTTTTTCGCAATCTGTATATGTATTTTGTGTCTTTGTCCAACACTTTGTAAGGGCCTTATAAGTTCAAAACAAATAAATAAATAAAAATAAAAAATATTTATATCTATTTCTACCTCCGCCTCAAAACCCTTCTTTCTAAATCGATAACCCTCCCTTCCTCCTCCTTCCCTCCCTTCCCTCCTCTTCTATATATTATTATCATGGATTTTTGGAGATTTACTTTCAAATCGCATAACGAACAATATTCACTTAAACGATACATCATCAGCGCAAACTTGCGGGTTTATGTGCAATGAGAACAATATTGTCCGCATCACATCAAACAATGCAACCATTTATTTCTAATTTGAACTCCTCCACCTAAATATTCGGAAAGATCATTAAAAATTGGGTAAATAAATGGGGCGACAATAAATGGGGAGACAAAGCCTAGTCTCAAACCCACATTAATGACAGAAATTGTCAATATAACAAGAATCATAAATTGTACTGATGGCTCTAAAACAAGACTAGAGCATGACCTGCCTGGAAAGATGACTGATAAACCTGTAGCCAATCATTGAACAATATCTATACTGATTTTACTCTGTACGTACAACTGCCATTAACTGAGCTCTAAAATATATAATGGATCATGTTACTTTAGATAACAGACCTGGATCCTGTCTATGCATATTCGTCTCATATTTTTGAATAAAGTTATTAAGACAAGTCTTTGGACACCTTGACATACAATGAAGCCGCAAATAAGGCTGGTAAACAACCAGCGCTAATAAATACTCACTATGAATGTGTGCTGTTTTTATGGAAGAATATTTCACAATAAGGCGTTGTCACAATCGAAGCACGTTCGAAAAGCATTCTCTATTAACAAATAAAAATTAAGAGATGTTAAGCCAGTTGGAATGAAATGGGTGTTGAGGGTCTCGGTGAAGAAGTTTTGATAAAAGTCGGGAGTAGACCCACCCACGCATTAGCGCATTCTACAGTTTTTTTTTAAACTACCCCCATCATTTACATCATATGAAATACTTAATTTGCTTTAACAGTTTTTTAAAATTATTTTTTCATATCATGTTAATCGAAATTAGGGGCACATGCTAAACGGAAATAACATAAAATCCAAATATTGTTATATATTCATAAATCGGGGGCTTCGCTCATGCACCCCTTTTGCCCCTATAACCCTCACTGACGCGCGTTCGAGAAATAAAAATAATAACCCTACGTCAGTCCAACTCGTACACACTCGGATCCACTGTTCTGTATTCTGTATAGATTCGATTGATTCCTATACACCCTACAATTGAAATATACAATTGAAAAATTACTTACATGATGGTGCCCGCAAGGGGTATCTGTTGCATGCAGTTACTTGGGTATTAGCGACCCCACGGGTTACTACAGCTTCACGGTCCATGCACTTCGTCAGAACATACACTCTATCCTTTACAGACAAGAACAATCATAGTACACAAACTAGGGTCTCCGTCCCTAATTAATTGGCCTAAACCAAGGCAGAAGGAAGAGATTATTAGCTCAGTGGTAGCGCGCTGGATTAGCAACGCAGAGGTTCCGGGTTCGAATCCAGCATGCTGCCCTTAGATTTTCTCTTCCTAGGAGCCTCTACAACTCACTGGTTGCAGTGTTGTCTATAGCTAGAGAACACTGCTTGGAGGCCGGCAGTGCACTGAGAAGGCTCCCGGGGGGCACAATAGATCTTTCAGGTCGCCGTGCAATAATCCCTTACAACAATCGACAAAAAAATGTACATGATTATGGGAACTTTTCTGTTTGCAAACTCCAAACTTTCATCTAGCACACTACATATCCTTTCAGAAGCTATTATCTACCGTTTATTATTTCCCGATCCGCCTTATTCCTTAAATTATTAAAAAAAAAAAAAAAAAAAAATGAAGTACTCCAATTAGATGAGCATCAATTTTTAAATTCTTGTTCAATACTAACCACAACAATGCTAATCTGATCCGGTGTACATAAGAAATTAGAAATGTTTGGAAAAAAGAAGGAAATGTGATGTTGACACAATATCCAATTGAATGTGTTGGCTAAATATCTAAAAGAAGTGACGTCTGTGTGACTGTTAATGTACCCTACGTGTTTTTTTATACTGATTAAAACATAAATAAACTGCGGAAAATAAATCATCTGTCTTTGTTTTGGACTCTTAACAGAATTTTCAGAAGAGAGATTATACTCACATTGAGAAAAATAAGGAATGAAAATTATAATTAATTTTAGAGAAAGTGTGAAAAAGAAAAAAAAAGATGAATGACCTTGGAACTATTTTACTTTCTCTCACTACTAGTACTGCGATCGTGCCAAATTTTCAAAATCGAGTTTTCACCGGAAATATATGTTCTGGGGGGGGGGGGGGGGGGTCCTCTAAATACGAAAACAATTTTTTTTAGCTAATGGTCTGTTTGTAAGTGTGTTTCTCTCTCTCCCTCTCTCTCATAAGTTGTGTGTGTCTGCATATATTAACAGAATATTTCAAAAAGAATAGAAGAAAAAGAACAGAAGAAGAAAAAGAAAGTCGGAGGAAGCTCAAACTTGATATTCCGTTTAGATACCACCATTGTATTCTGACACGAAAGTTTGAGTCAAAATCCATCAACCGGAAGTGAGTCTTTACTAAATGTTTTTTTTTCCAGGTTTTTCGTGTTTTTCACAAAAACAGCTCTAGCGATTTTCTTTAAACTTCATATACTATCTTTAAATACCTACAACTTTTATTTGAACATTTTCCCCCAAAAATTGATTTTTTGAGGGTTCTGGTCGCACAGTAGCGTTATACTTTCCTCTAAAGTATACTCAGTACAATATATGATTTTACAACCTACATAGTATTGACACACATTAGAAGTATTGATTGAATTCCAAATTTGAAGAAAAGTACTTAACTGGAAGTGTGATTTTGCAAAATAGGTATTTTGAATTTTTTGAAATTTTCACGAAAACTGTTATAACGATTTTCTTTAAACTTGGAATGCTTAGTCCATAGATAGAAACGTATAACTTTATTTGAAACATTTTTCCGAAAGGTATTGTAGGGTAAGGCATTTTTGAGGAGTATTGTGGGGGTTTGTCAAATTTAAATTTGCGCAAGCTTTCTCGGTTTTGACATAGAGCGCTCTATGATGTGGCATTATGATGCCACTCAGATATACAAGTAAAATTTTCATCACCATTTTTATGGTCAGCCCAACTAAACATGCAGCTCCCCAAACCCTACCATCCATTCTGGAACCGTCCTTATAATTATATATATAATATATATAAACCGTCCGGTGGTAATTATCAGGTTTCACACAAGACGAACCTAAATTTTAATCAATCTTCCCTAGGAGGTAGTCTGATACTGTAAGAATGATCGAAAACAAAAGTCTTCAACATTCTATGTGAAGGAAAGCCTGTAATGGGAACTTTTAAAAGCATCTCGCGAAGAGGTAGATTTTTTTTTTTTATCCCACACCATTCGGGCGGTCCCTGAGCTTGCGCCCACACTCGCCCAGAGAAGCCATCGACTTCAGAAAGAGAAGGAGGAAAAGAGCTAACGAAAAATTAACGCCCTCCCTCCCTCCCTCCTTCACCAACCCAAGTTGGCAGCGCGGAAACACGCTATCCAAAGGAACCTGATACAGCTCAACAAAACAAGAGCAGAGTCCCAGGAGTACCCAACAACAAGCCACAGATCCAAAAAGAAACAACAATAACAACAACAAACACAACACTAACAAAAGAGCCACAAGAATAAAATGAATAAAAACTTTCAGCAGCCACTCACACACAACCACGCAATAAATACATCCACTCAAAGCCTCGCACATACCCATAACGTATAACCCACCCATACCATACATCCCAAAACGTATAAAGCAATCCCTCCAACCTGCCCTAACTCCGCCTTACAAGGCCCCACGACAATCGGCGCTCAAACGCCTCGACCACAGCTGCATATAACAGCCCTAGGTTTAATAACCATACCATACTTTCAAAATATCATCTTGTGAGTAATCCCCCCAATTCATACCTACAATTCTTCGGCATTGCCAGAATGAAATAATTGCCTTTTGGTGCTGTGTCTCATGTTCTGACCAATTTAATTTACTGTCGAGAACTACTCAAGAAACTTCAACAATTTGCAAATCTGAAGTTTCTAATACCCAAGGAGAAAGGACCCCTACGATCTTCCTGGTGAAAGGATATCTCGCATTTAACGATAACTACGAACTTAATTCTAAATTCTAGAAGTCAAGGGCAAGATGCCTACTTGAAGATATTCGACCTGAAGGGATGGTAGTATCCAAGACCAAAGTTACAACCTCTTAATGTTACAACCCATCAATATTCATACAAGACCTGAGAGAAACTGGAGTTCCGAATCCCTGAATGTGGTCGAATTGAAGTCAGACCTTGAAAGAAGAGGAAAGTATCGTCGGAGACTCGGAGATGATTTAAAAAAAATATTTTGCTCTGACTATCTGGGCCAGCTGAAGCAAACTGATAAAAACGTCTAACCCCATAAGTTGAAAATTGGAGACATTGTGCTGATAGAGTGTGATTAGTCCTCAGGGATGTAGGTGAGGTTACAGTAGTAACTATGGAACAATAAGACTATTCAAACTACAGGGCTGCTGCTCTGATCGTGCCGAGCAGCACCTTTCGAAGTGGTGAGTTTCCAGGTTGAGACCGCGTCAGTGGTTTTTTAGCTCACCCGGAAACACAAGCATTATTCATGAAAATGGCCGCGGAAACCTAAAAGATCAGTATGGATTTAGACCAAAAAGAGCATGACGGATGACCTCTTCACTTGCAGGCAGAGATTAGAAATGACCTGTGAATATAATGTTGATCTATAACATTGTTCATAGACTTCAAACAAGTCTGTGATAGCATCTATCAGCAAGTAGCGATAGCGGACCTTAAAAAGTTAGGGATTTCAAGAAAACTGGCCCGAATGGTGAATTTAAACTGAAGAGATACTAATGGTCAGGTGAAAATGCGAAACTTACTGTCTGAAAGCTTTCCTATTAAAAAAGAATTGAGGTAAGGCGATTTGCTATCCTCTGTCTTATTCCGCCTGGAAATAACCATTAGAGCCATAAGAGCAAGCCCGGATGGTACCATATTCAAGTTTACCCTGCATTTAGCATATGCAGATAATGTGCTCATTAGAGCAAGGACCAAAGCAGGATTGTGGGAAGCCGTTGCAGAATTTGAACAAGCAACATGAGGACGAGGACTGGAGATAAATCAAAAGAAAACTAAACTTATGCGCAATGCAGGTTCCAGAGTCATCAAAAAGACCCTAAGTTCAAATTCTAAATTACACCATCTCTAAATGCGACATGTTACATTGGCTCCATACTGATAGCAAATATTAACATCACCGCTGAAATAAAAGAGAGAGTAACTGCAGCAAACAGATGTCTATATGCGTTACAGAAAGCATAGTGATTGAAGAATATGTCACAGCAGGCGAAAATTATTATTTACAAAACAGTAACGTCGTTAGTGATGTATAGAAGTGATGTATTCTTGGGCATTGGCACAAGAATGCGAAAACATGTTAAGAAACTGGGAGAGAAAGGTGTTGTGGCACTAGGGTATGGTGTATGTTAACGGTGAATGCAGGATCCGAAAGAACTATGAAATCAAGAGACTATAAGGGAAAGACGACATAGTCTCTAGTATAAGAAAAATCTGGTGTGAAACACACACACAACTTTCTCTTACTCCAGTTTTCAAAATTGTAATTGACAAACATTATAGTTAGTATACCAAATTTAATGAAATTTGTCGGTGTTTTTATTAAGAAAATTACAAAAACTGAAGAAATTGTTCAGTAAAAACGCACTTAAGGTTTACTAATTCTCTTGAAACTTGGAATTTTGGGAATCTATTTATTTCTAATTAATTTAGTCTAGAACGTAGAATTATATAATCAACAAGATAGCACTTTAGAGGCAAACATAACCCTACCCAAAAGCCCGCTTAAATGAGTTTACCCGGAGAAATGTTTCAAATAAAAGTTGTAGCTCTTTATATGTGTAGTTCACATACTTAGTTTAAATAAAATCGTTGGAACCGTTTTATAAAAATAGCAGAACATTAAAAATACTTTTCAGTAAAAACGCACTTCCGGTCATCTGATTTTCTTCAAACTCGGAATTTCAACAACATATTATTTAATTCTTATATATTATTTAGATGATAGAATTGTGTAATAAACTGAAATAGCACTTTAGAGGACAACCTAACCCCACCCCTCCCCCAAAGTGCCCTTACAAAAATTCTTCCAGTAAAATGTTTGAAATAAAAATTGTAGATCTTTATAATGTAGTTGATATATAAAGTTTAAAGAAAATCCTTGGAGCCATTTTCGAAAAAACTGCAAAAAAAAGTGAGAAAAATATTCAGTAAAGTGGTACTTCCGGTTGAGGAATTTTGACAGATAACTACTTCGGATCCCATCCATGGTGATACCCAAACGGAATATCAAGTTTGAACTTTCTGATATTTACATTTTTGAGTAATCCTATTCACACACACATCACAATCACACAGTCATTCAGAGACTGTAGTGCCGAAGGCAACGAGCATGCAGATATTCTTGCGAAAGAGGGGGCACTTAGTGCGCTCCCGTTCACTTTGATAAGGCTCCTGTATCACTGCTCAAAGGCCAGTGCATGCAAGCTTCATACCTCAAATGGAAAGAACACTGGAGCGAACCACAAAAGGAAGAGCAACAAGAGAATAGTTCTCTAATATTTTGGATCGCCAACAGCTGACTATCTTCCACTAGGCTGTATGGCCACACAAACCCTAAGCGGACACGGAAAAAATCGGGCTTATCTCCACAGGTTTGGACTATTGGACAGTGCACTCTGTTCCTATGGCGAAGTAGCTGACCAAACTTGTGACCATTTAATATTTCAGTGTAAGCAGTATGACAGAGAAAGAAGCCAGCTGATAAGAAAGGCAGTAACAATGGAGAAAAATTGGCCACTCCAGAAACGAGATTTGAAATCTCGAGCTTTCATTGATGAATTTGTCCGCTTTGTAAATACTATCAAAAAACAAACCGATTAGTGAGCTGCAAATAATCCATTTTTGGGAGTATTGCGTATATAATATAGTTTAAGTGTATCGTATGAAAATTGTGCTAATAAATAGTAATTTGCCACTTTAATAAAGTTTTGAAACTATTAATTTATAATTATATTTATATTTAAGTAAAATTATTAGGACTTTTGTGTTATTATATGTAAAGTATTATTGCAAGCAAACACATCTATATGTATATGGAGATGTGGAATAAAGGAATTTAAAAAAAAAAATTCAGAGACTCGTTCCCAAGTGCACCTTAGCCGCCCTAGAAAATAACTTTATTTTTTAAACTTAACTCTATAGCCGCCCTGTATTTATAACTTTGATGATATTGACATATTTATAATAATTGTACAAATGTGTCCATCAACCAAGTTACTTTTCTTATACTAAACATTAAGTCCTAAACAGTTAATCATCTGTATATAATTGCATGTAATACTTTATGGAGCACGCTGACAAATATAAAACACACACACACACACACACACACACACACACACACACATACATACATACATACATAATACATACAGATACCGTTGAACATTTGAAATAAAGAAGGACTTGAGAGATGTATATATGCTGTATATGCATATATACAGCATATATACAGTAACAGCAACCCCTCTACAGTTCAGTCAGCCAAGCCAGTCCGCCAGGTCAGTCCGCCGGAAGTAGTTTAATTTAGTGATCTACATTTTTGTTATGAGTTTAAAAGTTAAGTGTCACATTGTTATTCTACTGTTTGTACCCAATTAATAATAAATAAAGTGTTCATTTTTTAAAAAACACTTTCGTGGTCCAAATAATATAACTGGCGCCCGAACAGGGACTCAAAAAACTTCTAAAAAATATAGTGTGTGCTTGACGTAGTGCTCGAAGGCAAAGGTAGACATCACTTCCGCTGCTTCAATTACCATCAAGGACTAATTTCAATCACCATCAAGGACCAAGGTTGGCTGGACTCACCTTAATTTAAGTATTACTTTAGTTTATCTATCCTATTTTCATTCTTCCCTTTTAAGTTTCCTAAGCCTCAAAGTTTATAATTTGCATTTTTAGAATTTAAATTTTTTACTTTAAAATTTGTATTGTTTAAGAATTAGCCCACTAAAAGTTTCTTCTTTAGACATAAATACATAATAAATAAATAAAAAAATTTTAAATTTTAAACAATTGTGCATGGTAAGAAACCGTCCCCGAAACAATAAATTAAAAACGAATAAAGTACGGGACGAATAACTGTGCATAAGTTGCGTAAGGTTGTGTCAAATAAGAAAAATAAATAAGTAAAGTAATTAAATAAAAATAAATAAATATTAAAAAGAAGAATTGTAAATTTGAAAATAAATAAATAAAAATATATACATAAACAAAGAAATAATTAGTAAATCTAAAACCAAAAAGGATAAAATTCCCCTGCCGAAAAAATAAATCAAAAACAAATAAAGTATGCAGGGCACTTAATATTAAGAAAAGGAGAAATAAATTTATATATAAAATATAATTAATTAAGCATTCAATAGTGTGCAGCTCCTTGTTAATATCTACAAGTAAGACAAAAGAAGAGATAAGAATTATCTCATCTACTTCTTTATATTATCGCACTTGCTACTTGTGTTCATTCTACTTCCTTTCTATTTTAATATAGCATATTTTATAAATTATATACTTTATATATATTTTATTTTTACATTTTTCACTTTCTAACATATCTTACAAATTGTATACTTTCTATATTTTATTTACAGTTTAACACTTGTGCTTTATATATACAAAATAATGAACCCCGCGGAAAAAGGAACAACTTCTCGCCCAACAAAGTAGAACTCTAACCCCAGACGAAGAACCCCCAATCTTAGAAAGACAAGACATTACACCCCGACATTCATTACAGGAACAACAAATTAACCACCCTCTAAGGAGGGAAGATTACGATCACATCCCTTCATTTAGCGGCAATCCAGCAGAATTAATCTATTTTATTCAGACAGTAGAGAGCGTCCATGCCATGACCTGTCAACCTAACATTCGAGAACATGTCACCAACGAATACCTACTATTCAATAAAGTAAAAGCAAAACTTGTAGGATCTGCCCAATCACTAATATTAACCAAACCCATAAATTCAATAGAAGAATTGTTACAAATCCTTAGGAAAAACTTTGCTGATTCCAGATCATTTGAAGCATTAAAATCGGGAATTTATACCATGAAACCTAATTACAAGGAATATTTGATTAGATTGGAATCTTTGATGCACCTCATCTATGCTAAATATGTCATCGATCAGGTAGACGAATCCTCAATACGTACACTAATATCTTATTTAGAAAAAGAAATTATACACCAGTTTTACTCCACCATGCCGTGGCAACTAGCCAACCATGCCATGATATTTGACCCAATACTCTTGAAGAGCTACGACAAATATTAAATACAAAATGCACATTTATTATAGACCAACTATACAAGAAACCCCAAAACATGTATCCTCCCTCTAGTAATATTACAAAACGTCCTAACCAATTTAATCCCCCACGAGGAGCTTACAATTACAACCCTAACTATCCTAACCATAATTATGCCCCTCATACACCTTACAAACCTAACCATAATTATGCCCCTCATACACCCTATAAACCTAACCATAATTATGCCCCTCATACACCCTATAAACCTAACCAGCAAACACCACAACACTTTAAGCGATCTCCTTCGCATTCTTATACTCCAACTCCCCCAAATCCTCAGAATTCCTATAAACCTTCTCAACAACAGCAGCCACAAAAACCAACAAACGTTAGACAACCCAATAATGCCCCCCTTCACCTAATGGATGAAACCAAAGACGAACAAATTAAAAGTTTGACAGAACGATTAGAATAATTAAAGAATTTTTTATAGAACGGCAACTGTCCCAGTGTAAGTCCAAAGAATCAAACCCCCCAGGAATAAAACCACTCCCACATTGCATTGACGGAAAAACAAACTATGTCGCGGACGCACTATCAAGAAACCCCGTCCAAGAATCATACATGCTACAGACAGATTCAGATGATGACTTAAGTGACTTGCTAACATCCCCCTTCGCAAACATACTTGGACTAGACCAAATACTAGATGCTCCCGCAGACGAAAAACAATTAGAAGACATAATTAAAGACCTAACGATACAGCAGAAACCCCCTGAAGTGGCGTGGCCACATGAAGAAATGCTGAAAAAACTCTCAATAGAATATTTAAAACCTAATACCACATACGGACTTTACTGCTCTAATCAATCCTCCGTCATGGACAACATCTTAAACGAAGTATACAAACTTTTTGAAAATATTATTATTGCAACCTACCCTACAATATGACTGAAGCGGTACTTCAGACTTAACATTGACGTAGGGAACAAAGAGAACCAACAAGAACTAATACAAAATCAACACATAGGAAAAACTTGTCATAGCGGAATTACAGACACTTACGAACGCTTAAAACAAAAGTATTATTGGCCTTGCATGCTATACATTACTAAATTTATAAATAACTGCGACACATGTAAGAAGGTCAAATACGAAAGAAATCCCCCAAGACAAGAATATCAACTGACTCCAACCCCTACAAAACCGTTCGAAAGACTTCAAATCGACACTTTATTCTATTCTAACCACTTAATTCTAACCCTAATTGACTGCTTCTCAAAAAGAATGACAGCCTACCTTATAAATACAACTAACAGTATAGAAATTATAGACAAAATAAGAAACTACTTGAGCATCTTCAGCTCCAGTTGAAATTCAAGCAGACAACGGCAAGGAATTTGCCAATAAAGGTTTTGAATCGTTCCTAACTTACAATAACATATCACTTTATCTAACAACCCCGCATCACCACAACTCAAATGGCTTGATTAATCGAGCACACTCGACATTAATCGAAATTTTAAACTTAATAAAAACTGACGACCCACAGTTACCTTTAACTCAGACCCTTCACTTAGCACTCATAGCATACAACAATACCCCTAACAGCGCAATAAAACTTACACCAAACGAAATTACATTTGGAATTACTCTACTATCGGAACAAAAACAAGCAACTCTACTATAAATACAGACGGAAGAATATCACAAAGAGAAACAAATCATTCATAAAGCCGTTAAACACATAATTGACAAGGAAAAGGAAGAAAGAACGGGGCAATTAAACATAAATCGCGAAAAGATAGAAATCCCCTCAGGCCAAATCTATATCAAAACACACACAAGAAACAAAGCAAAACCTAAATACAAAAAAGTAATCTACGACGACAAATACCAGAAAATCCTTACTGGAAAGACTAAAACAAACAAAATACATCCCGACCAACTCAAGAGACCCAGAAAATTTGAAAACCATTCAAACGTTCCTTCTTGTTCGCAGGATGATGAAACTAACGATCCTCCGCCTAACACTCCAGAGCCAGGAACTAGTGGCCTATAAATTGACAGACCTAACCAATGGCCCAGACATACTACCAATAAAAATACAAGATTCTTTTATAATAGATAAACACTTCACTTACATGCATTCCATAAACTTATCAAGACTGCAAGAAGAACTGATAAACATCGACCACACTCTAGATACTCTTACTGAACCAAAGAAAAATCCTAAAAGTAACTACACGGACTCACTGAAAAGCAATTCACATACCCTCCTCAAAGCCTATTTAAAAACTCACACAGCTTACACACAAGACAAACTGGACCATATATTAGTTAATTCAAAAAAGAAAGAACTAAAAGAGGACATATAAATGCACTAGGAACAGCCATATCCTGGGTATCCGGAAATATGGACGCAAACGACAAAGAACATTATGACCAAGTAATTAACAAAATTGAACGAAACGACCACCACTAAGAACACAATATTCAACAACAATTAATAATAAATAAAAAATTAATTACTGCATTTAATAAAGATTTGACCATAATAAGAGACAACAATTCAAAAATCAAGAGACTTCTTAATTATGATGTAAGCAACACCCTGGAAATAAATCAACTTTACTCTACATTACAGGCAGCTCTAAACTTACTAACAAACAAAATAAATGACATAGACGAGTCAATCGAGTTCTGTAAATTAAACGTACTTCACAACAGCGTAATCTCACGCAAAGAACTAGGAGAATTGCAATTAATCAACAACATTGAACTCATCTCTGAAAATACAGAAATTTTATGGCAAACTGGAAAAATCCACTGCTCTATCACACCCACTCACCTCTATTATTTACCATTTACCATACCATTACCATTAAAAACTCCCTTAATCGAAACCTACTTCCTTTTATCCTACCCATAAAATAATAAAACAACCACCCTTACTACCCTGGTACACTCCTCACTAGTATTAAAAACTAATGTTACATATAGAGCACAATGAACTATTACTAGATAATTATTACTGTAGAAAGTAACAATTGTTAATGATATGTGTATAATTAATCTGCTATATTATAATAATAATAAAGGATGTAAGACTGTAAACATACCAGAACCAAAACCATTTGTGAAAAGTATAGACATAATATGCCAATATTTAATTTATAACACCTCACTCATAAGCATTGCAAAAAGCAACATGAATTTTACTATCAATACTAAACCACTTTACTACAGCTCAATGATAAAGAGCAATTAAATAATTGTAAGGCAATATATCAATATAAAGAGGCTAACAATATTGTAATAGATAAATTCCCAAACACACCAAACCCTGTCAATATTTCCTTTTCCGATCTCCACAACCTCAATATTAATTCCCTACCATAAGAAGCACTTGAGGAAGAAGAAGAAAATTCCACCAACCACACTCTCGTCTTATTCACACTAACAGTTATCATTTTCATCGTCTCTCTACTACACTTTGCCTTTCACTACCGAAAAGCACTATACTATATCTGCAACATCTGCAAGACACAAAAAATTCCAAAACCAATAGAAGCGGAACAAGCAGAAGTTCATCCACCACTACCAAACAGTCGAACACCCAATACATCAATTTCTGTAACTCCCATGGCCGCCTACCAACAGCACCTCCAAAAGCTTCAGCCTTTTCGTGAGGCACGAAAGCTTAGGGGCGGAGGAGTTATATCATAGGAAAAGCTAACGTAGCACCCAAACGCCTACACACTTAATCCAAGATAACAACCAGCATATATACAGTAACAGCAACCCCTCTACAGTTCAGTCAGCCAAGCCAGTCCGCCGGAAGTAGTTTAATTTAGTGATCTACATTTTTAAGAGTTTAAAAGTTAAATGTCACATTGTTATTCTATTATTTGTCACTTTTTCAAATAAATAAAGTGTTCATTTTTTAAAAAAAACTTTCGTGGTCCAAATAATATAACTCTGGGCTAAAGCAGAGAAGAGATATCTCACGAAGGATTTTTTCCCGATATTCAATCACGGAAGAAAACGGAATACTCATTCAATTATTATACCACACAAGCTGTAAATGGTCATGGAAACTCAGGGCCTATCTCTACCGTTTCCACATAATTAATAATCCAGCCTATTCCAGCGACGGACAAACTCCTCAAACTTGGGACCATATTATTTTTGTCTGTAATCTAAATGGCCAACATTAAGAGCCATTATTAAAGCAGTTTGTTACTCAAGGTTATATCTGGTCAAAGTTAGATAAATCCAAGCTGATCCAGAAAGTTAATGTCAAACTTTTTCAAAAATTTCTTCAAAACATAGGATTTCTTCTTGATTTGGATATTCTGTTATGTTTTCTGTGCACTATAGGCTAACTGATTATACTTCTCAATTAAATAATTGTAATTTATCTTAGTAATGTATTATTAAATTACATTTTACCTTAATGAAAAATAAATGAAAATTCTGTTCAATCAACAATGAAAATTGTTTTAAAAACTAACAAAATTTAACTGATCACTATACTAATTTGATAATAACTTTAACTACTAACCTCCATTATCACAGTAAACTTCAGTTTGTATTGTATGTTTATATTATCGTTATATTTGTATTATATGTTTATATAAAAAAAAACACACACATCATTTGCTAAAAACCTCTTTTTTGGACTCAGGAGATCTCAAAACGGATATTTCGGTGAAAACTCGATACCGAAAATTTGACACGATTACAATACTTCCTCTTATTAGGAGTAAGAGACAGTAAAAAAAGGTAGATTGAGATAGCTCGGTCATTTTGGGGGGATACCCCAATATCGAGTGCCACGAAAAGCCACGAGGCGTAGAGATAGAGATCGTCCCAAAATAAGATGGTTGGATGATACAGATAGCGATCTTTATAAGATAGTTGTCAGAAGATGATGCCAAAAAGCAGAAAATAGGGAAGAGTAGCACCTCTCTTGAATGAAGTCCAGTTTTTAACTTCAAGATTTTACCACCAAGATAATAATATAATCTCAGGTGTGTTAAAGTTTCAAAAGATTTGATAGTAATATTGTAAATTATTTACCAAGTAATTTAGGTGTTGATTTAATCGATTATTTCTTCCATATTTGTGAATTATTTAAAATTATATGTAAACAGTTAGGAAAAATAAAAGAATTTCTTTCTATGTACATCTTAATTTAATTTTGCCTTTGAATTACTATTCTTTTCAAATATCTGTCCATTGCACAGTTTGTACTTGATCCAACAGTTACATAAGCAAATAATTATATTAGAATAATAGGTTGTCTCCAGTGTTCTTAACTTTGTTTCCTTTTGTAAACTGTTTATGAGCTATAAGTGTGTTTATTTATTTATTTATTTTGGGGGGGGCTTATCAACTTAATGGTTATGAAGTTGTATTAATTAATGCTAGTAGTGTGATTATTACTTTTGTAGTTATTTCTTTAATATTATGTTTTAAGGAAAACCTAACACTGGTTCGTTTTATTTTTGAGACTTTCATTAAGTTTTTCATTGTAATTTATGTTTTTGGTTTCTTGAATTGAGTGTTTATAAAAAAAAAATGGTAAACTCTGCCTGAGCTTTAAGTAAGCGAACTTAGTTGACGGTGTGCTTACAATACCTATATTTGTCAAATTATCCTGATTAATTTCAACAAATTAATGTTACATATTACATGCAACCAAACAAGTATAAATTGGTGAAACTGCCTTTAAAGGTCAGTAAAAACAAAATGTCACGTTTTTCTCATACATATATACTAAGCAGGGAATTTATGTACGTTCCAATTCCTTAGGCAACCAGACAAAGTAATGAAATCTAAGAGTTATTTGTAGTAATTCATTTATTTTTCTTCCATTTATATTTACATTTAGGATTCTAATATTATTTGCTTAAAATTTTTCTAAAAGGTAAATAAATACTAAGCTTATGTATTTCTTTCTCATGAATTATGGCATCTAGAATGATAATCATGAAAGATATGGGAAAATTATTGAATGTTATTATAAAAACAAAATGTACACTATCAGCCAAGCTACATAGTATCCTATTAAACCCAAATGAGGAATTATATTTAGCTATCTACAGCTTTATCAAAATCAATAACATTTTTCTCTCAAATGAACCCATATATAACCTATAACAGTTATTAAAATAATCAATATAAAAACAAAATATTACCAAAAACTACTCAGAGATAATAATAACAATCAACCGTCTTCCCTCAAAATGAGAACATCCCTGTTTAATCTGCTAAGATAGGAGGCCAAAAAAAAAAATTCTTTTAGTTATCTGGACGAAATATACTTTAATTAAACTTATCTCTATTTCTTCTAAGCTTAGGCTTATTTCTTCCTCATGAATTATGGCATCTAGAATGATAATCATGAAAAAATATCTCTAGACCAATATTCTGGCACGATTAACTCGAAATAATAAATGTAAATTGTTCTCCTTCCCGTTTGGACCGATTTTACTTGAAAATCCTTATATAAATCTCCAAGCTGAATGTAGGTACTATGGGTCCGAAAGTCCTTGTACGTGCCATTGGCCTTGTCGCAGTGTAGCATCCTTATGGAATAAATTGGACAGTGCAATGGGCTATAATTAGACCCTTTATTTTATTATCATATTTAAAGATTATTCAAGCATGAGTGGTCCGCTTTTTAAAAGTTGATAAAATATTTGTATCTAATGAATCAATCAAGAATGAATATACTACATGCCTTATGTCCATTTATATTAATGTTCACTCTGACAAATAAATTTAAATTATCTTTTGTATGAATTACTTTTTATATCAATTACTGTTTATAAATAAACATATTCGAATTTAATGTTTAATCAAATGACTTGTCAAAAACAGCAAACATTATTTATATTATTAAAAGTTACCTACATTTATGGAATGTGCTCTCCAAACAAAAATGTATTCATTGCAGTATTAATAAAATTAAAAACAATGTTTTCCCCCAAATCCTGTCAGTAGCAGGTGGAAGCAAATCCAATTTGCTTCTGCTATACAAAATAAATTTACACATCTTGACGCTTGTTTTAGACTGTCTTTTTAACAGTAAGGAAATGCTATCATATTGAAAGTTAAACATTCCCGTTTTATGCTAGATTTAGGAAAAATTAAACAACTGATGAATTATATATGAAAAACAAAAAATTGAAGTTAAAACATGCTAATGTAAATATATATAAAAATTCATATTCTTAAGCAGAATCTTCTCCAATAACAGCATCTTTCAGAATAAAAGCTAAAGTTGGCAATGTTAGTTAGTTTCCAAAACTTCAATTAAGTTTCCGAAACCGGTCGATGACCACAAAATGAAGCAGGCTACCACGGAAAATGTCTCTGATACAAAAAAAATTATTACTAAACAAGCTAATGCTAAGGCATGCCGAATGCATTGGACGCATCTGTGACATCTTAATCTGCTTCCTTTTATTCTCGCCAGCATCTTCGAATTTATTGATATGAAAGATAGATTTTCGTTATTAATTTATTAAAGAAAGGAGCGGGCATTTTATTTTAAGAGTGATCTTGCTCCTGTCAGGAAATTATAGAGAATGTGGTCTCTTCTTCAGTCAAGTAAAACGTGCAGTGACCCTGCCAGCCAGAACCTTAGGTTCATGTGCTTGTTATTAACACTCCTCGATCACCATAATTCGTTAAGGTCTTGGTTGAGTAAGTCTACTCCTAATAAACTTTTTCGTTTGTCGTGGAGAAGCCACTTATTCCAGGATCTTGGCGAGTATCCCAGTCTAACAACATAACACTTATATCGACACCATTAACGTAGTTGACGGGTTTAAAGAAACCTCATACCATTCATTAATAATTACATTTGTATATATTTTTTATTCTTTCGGGCGCATCAACTTCCGAGGTTAGTAGCGCCATTTGTATACTTAGTAAGTTTGTGTTGCGCGATACTGTGTACAACACAACATCTAAAGGAGCCACAATAGATCTTACAGCGCGCAGAGGATTTGGCTTTATAGCCACTCTCTCTACAAACAACTAACAAGTTTTTCAACAAGGCATTTCTTAACTGAAATGGTAGTTATCAAAACCCTCATGATGCCACGAACTGAAACTAGAGCTACAATAATGTTAAAGAAAATGTCCAAAATTCTGAGTACTATTCTGTAATGATTAAACAAAAATTGCTTATAAGCAATACGAAGATTCTCAGCATGAGATCTTGATTTGAAATATAACTTCAGTATTCCTTTTAAAAGCAATACAGGATCGATGTATGTATTTTTATAAGTGCAATCCAAGAATAATAAATCACTATCAAAAAACAAATTTATCAAGCAGTTTTTCTTCAAATAGTTATACGAATTTTCATAGTGAAGTATAAAAAACAAAAGTGCACAGTATAAGCTGAATAAAAAACTTCGTCCAGTATATGATTCTATCCGCATAATCATTTATTACTTCTTTTGATTATGCGGATAGAATCATATATAGGACGAAGTTTTTTATTCAGCTTATACTGAGCACTGTTGTTTTTTATACTTCACTATGAAAATTCGTATAACTATTTGAAGAAAAACTGCTTGATAACTTTGTTTCTTTTATAAACCAAAAATTTCATCTCATTCCCCTCCAACTAATTTTTTCCTTACCTTTTTTTTTCTAACTTTCAGCATATCCATCAACATTTCCTACAACTATCAAAGACAAGTAAAGAACAGTTATTATTTAGGTGATGATTTTTTTTTCTACGTAGTTGCTTTATGCTCAAAGATAAGTGAAACAGCTGGGATTGTCTTAAGTGTTCTAAATCTAAATATAAAAGGTAAGAACTGTGAGGACTTGTTTTATATTTATTAATTATAAATACTTTAAAAAATCAGTTTTTTAATCGCATCAGTTGCCAATACAACCATTCATTAATCATTATTTTAATAGCTTATATTTCAATTTATTGACATCCATCATATATTTTACATTTTCTGTATAAATAAGTTTTTTTAAAAACAAATTAAATAACTCTCTCACCAGGATCATCAGCTTGTCGATCATTAACGGCTTTCCAGAATAAGAGAACATGGTTCTCACAACATTCAGATAAAGCTTCATTTAAAAGGGTTTGTTCAACCACTGTATTTACATTGGCACAATAATTTTCTATACAATCCTGTAATATTACATCTAGGTTTTCGGAGTTCAATGGTGAGTCATCGGCTGATGTTTCACCTAAGACATTTAAACTGTTAGTAAATTTAATGAATGCAATTTCCTGTTAATGTCATTCTTATTAATATAAATATAAACATTTTTTTGTTGCTATAAAAAACTATTTAAAAAATGTATTATACATACTTATATCAAGTAAATTAATAGCAAACCAGCATAATGCTGAGGCATCCCAAACAAAAGGGATGGAGCTATGTATATATATGCATAATTAATTTATATCCCCAAATTTAGCAAAGTTCTTAAAATAAATCTTCTTATTAAAACAATGTTCTTTATTATGATAATTATGAATAAGTTCAAAAATAATGCTTCTATATAGGACGAAAAAATATTTAATCTCATGTGAAATATTAGTGATTCATTTTTAAAACACTTAGGTGTTCGAATTTAACGAGATAATAAAATATGTTCAAGTGCCAACGACAATATTGCATAAATATAAAATTTTCACATTTTTGTACACGTTCAAGTATAAAACTAATCGTCTTTTTTTAGAACTCAAATTTGTAAACTGAAAAGACAAAATGAAACTCATTAAAAACAAAAAAATGTTGGCAGTGTGATGTCCTAGATGAAAATAAAACATTCAAATTTTGTTTTCTCTGCTGTTCCTTGCTGAAAACTGCCATATATATCAATTTTGTACATTCAGCGTCCAAGGTCCATATGTTAAACATCTTTCCAACAAAGGTAGTAATCACGAAAAAAAAAAATGATTGTGCAACTAATTAAAATTTTAAGTCTTTCATAAAATCAAATTAAAATTATCTGAAATGTGGAGAAGTTTAATTTGATATAACTTTCAAAAATTGTAAACTTTATATATCTTAAGGACATAGCTTTTTTTTATGGTCAACAGGAATTGTTTAATATTAAGCAAAACTGAAGAAAGAACATTTATTCCATTATTACAATGACATACAACTGAGACAAAGGAAATACAAATTCACCAGCCATTCAGGTTGAGATATAAGTAAAACACTTAGGTTTTCGGGATGACTCCACGTCGGTTTGTTGAAACCGACGTTTCGCTCATATTACTATAGGCTTCTTCAGAGTAGAGCCGTCTCTAAAGCTGAAGCAACAGCGGGTGGGTGAAATATGGGCGAAACGTCGGTTTACCACAAACTGACGCGATCTCAATCCGAAGATCTAAGTGTTTTACATGACAATAGCCGCAGAAGCCTGAAAGATTATATGAGAAACAGGTATTTTATTGGTTCATTAATTCATCGGTGTGGCGACAACATGATCATTAGATGCTCAATCAACCGAAATCTTAAAAAAAAAAAATCTTATACCCATCAATAGGAATCAAAACCAAACAGTCCATCGAGATGTAAAAGATAAGACTTCCTCTAACTTAATCAAGGAAAGGATATATCACAATATCCTGTATGTATATATATATATATATTGTGTGTGTGTTTTATTTATTAACAAGTCTGATTTTATAACATTTCAAACAAGACGCTTCAGATCCCTCATAATAACCATACAACGATTTCACACAAAAAAATAGCAATATAAAATTTCCAACAAATCAAAAATAGTTCAGAAAATATAACGGCAGGAAATTCTGTTAATGATTAATGTGCCAGCAACCAAAAGGAGAGAAGAGAAAAACAGGTCCAGGAATGTGGCGGTGGTAATATCTTCGAACTTTAAAATCAGCATTTGAAGTTGAAGTTTACTTTATCCTGGTTATAAATATAATAAAAAACTAGATAAATTAAATTAATAAATAAAAAACTAAAAAAGTCATTAGTTCCTCAGCATATTACCTTCTTTTTTTTTCTTTTTTTAATTTAAGGCGTCTCAACATCTGTTGGTCATTTGCGCCCGGAGCCTTCTCAGTACACTGCCAGCCTCCGGACAGTGTTCTCCCGTTACAGACAACACTGTCCATCAGCGGACAGTGAGCTGTAGGGGCTCCTAGGAAGAGAAAATCTAAGGGTAGCACAGCTGGGTTCGAACCCGTGATCTCCGCATTGCTAGTCTAGCGCGCTAACACTGAGCTAATCCCTTCCCTCTTTTTATTTTTAATAAAATTAATTTCACACATTCATACATTGCTCAATAGTTTTAAAAGATTAATACATGTGTAATTTCTGCAAAAAAAAGAAAAAAAAAAGCTATATTTACCTGCATTTTGGTATAACGCATTCAAAATGATAAGAAGTCTCTTTAAAGTGGATCTACTGAAGTAGACTCTTACAAGTGAGTCTAATATATTTACTGCTGATATGAGTACGACATCTGCGCTTTCGAAAGGTTGCCTAATAATTTCATAAATAATTTCGCCAATATTTTTATAATTATCACCTATTTACGCACAAAAATAATAATAAATTTTAGTTTTAAAAATATTATATTACAGATGAAAAAAAAACCTATTTCATACATAGGGCTGCCCTGCCATTGACATGGCCAGTAAATGACGATAATACAGCTGTCCAATGTTCAGCTACTTTTTTGTGATACTTGTCTAGAAAACCATCTTCACTTGGCCAATTTGAAGAAACTTGCCCCCAACTTTCTAACATTCCTCTTACTAAATCTGAAAATTTTCAATTAGTAATTTATTAAAGCATATTCCATGATCATTATGCGCCAATAATTTTTGTTTTTTTTTTTAATCAAATATCTTTGATACAAAAAGAAAGCACATAACATGCAGTATTTTTTATTTCAAACAATCTACCGTAGAAAATTTCTACCTGATGTTGCAAAATACTGACTGAAGTCCTTATCATTTATAGTTACTGAGCATAAAGTATTCAAAAATTCGAGGACCCCATACAATAATTCATCTGATACAAAAAGAATATAAAAGTATTTAAAGTATAAAAAGTATTAAAAAAAAAATAAATAAATAAATACAGTAAAAACCTCTTACCATTTGTAGAACTCTTCAATATAAAAGCAATATAATTACAAAGACGAAAACTATTTAATTCATTTTCTAACCAACTTGGCATATTATCTTTCTCTTTGAGCAAATCCCAGGCGGTCGCATGAAGAAGTCTTATTAACTGAATTAATACCGGAGCATCAGGAGTCTCAAATAAATGCAGCAGAGCAAAAATAGTATCTTCACGTTCGGATAACACTGCACGAACATTTTCAGAAACACAACACATATTTCCCAACAATCCCACCATTATTTCCTTAAAAAAAAAAAAAAAAAAAAAAAATGCCATTAATTTAGAGCATTTTTTTTTTAATAGAATCATTTAAAAATATGAAAATAAAAAGAGAAAATTAGGATTGAAGAAATTGCAGTTCAACTCTAAGATTTGAGCTGCTAGGTAAAACTTTAGAATTAGCAATAATCGCATCTCAGAAGAACTTCATCGGTTACGATATTACCACTATCACCGTTCGGGAAAATTGATATAATACTCTTCTTCCACCTAGAGCCCATTTCGATTCTAGTTTCATTACAGGTTTTGATCCATATTTAGACACCGATTTTACAATGAACAAACATTGATTGCAAATCAATAATTTAAAAAATAAAGCAGTCCGTTTTTAGTTTTTTCTTTTATTTAAGGAGCATTAACATCTGTGGTCTCTGGCGCCCGGAGCCTTCTCAGTGCATTGCCGGCCTCTGGACAGTGTTCTCTCGATACTGACAACACTGTCCATCACCGGACAGTGAGCTGTAGAGGCTCCTAGGAAGAAAAAATCTAAGAGGTGTACTGGACTCGAATCCGAGATCTCCGTATGAGAGTCCAACGCGGTACCTCTGAGCTAACCTTTTCCTTTTGTTTGATTTGGTTCCAAATGAATGTTACAAATTATTAAAAGATCAATGGATCCATTATTATTAAAGCTGTTTAATGCAGTGTGGCATGCAGAAATTTTTTCTAAAAACTAAGCAAAAATTAAATTGAAATTTATTCATACAAAATATGACCCTAATGTGTTGATAATTATAGAGCTATCGCTATAATAAATTCTATGACTAAATTGTTCAGTACAATAAACTATAATCGACTGATTTCGTGGGTGGAAGAAAGAGGACTAATGCCTGAGGTGCAAATGAGATTTCGCAAGGGCAGAGGATGTCGGGATCTCTTAGGGTATTAATATTTATCTAAGATTGACGTTTGAATGTTTGAAGATATGAAAGGGAGCTTTTGATTCCGTGCCCCATTCACTTCTGTGGAATTAATCATTTAGTTTCGGTCTTAGAGATATACTTTTAAGAATTTTTGGTATCCTGTATAGTTGCGCTGATCGCGTAATTTCTCGAGGTAATTGTTTCTCTAGGAAAATTCCTATAACAGAAGGAGGGTTGCGGGACGAGCTATTATCCTCTCTTGTTTGCGTTATACGTCTCTATTGTTAAATTCTTTGAGGAAAAAAGCTCTGTAGGAGTAAGCGTCACACGTTCTAGCGACATACAGATGATCTATAGGCAGATTATATAGCTTTGCTATCAGACACTCTCAATGATGCACAACTAAAATTAAATTTATTAAGTGAATGTTGTTTGCTAAATGAACTCACTGTCAATACGACAAAGCCTGTATTCTCCCATTCAGAAAAGCACTAGATTTAGTAAAATGAGAGATTTATATTATTATAAAAAAAGGTATATTTATTTATGTTACTAAAACCCTAGAAATAATGGTGCATTTTAAAGAAGGTAATTAATTTAATTTGTTAAATAATTATTGCAATAATTATCATGTATTTGCTCCCTAACGTTTTTATAACTCATTTTTATGGAGCATTATTATGAGCACCTCTCTGAACCACTATGTGAAGGAGCACAAGTATTATAATCGAGGTGTTTTATCTATTTATTACAATAAATTAGACATTTCATTTCATGGCAATGATTAGGGACCTAATAATATCACATGTGAGGAATGTGTCAACCTTAAGAAGCTCAAGGTATAGAAGCATTGGTTCAGATAATTTGAATTTCAAATATATATTTGAATGGCAAAAATAACGCCAGACCAAGCAGGAATTTGGGGACAAGAGGTGTGGAGGAACTTGCATTAAACATCTCAACAGACTGCTTGCCCTCTGGACCAGTATATTTCTTCGAATAGCTATCGACACTGGTTAACACGAATGAATACTTATAATTGCCGTAGGCCCCATTTTGTGCTTATATAACGTTGTTTAACTGATACACATATTAGGATTAATTTAAGCAGTTGATGAAACTCCCTAGAAAGATCTGCTGGTTTCTTTTTAATTTCTGGCAAGTTACAATGTCAGAGCAAGTTAATGTCATTGGAGCTATATAAAAAATTAAGAAGCTTAATCCAGTTCAAATTGAGCACTGTAACAATGTGTCTTGTAAGAAAAATGATATTAAAACAGAAGCATTAGATGGCACAAAAATACTTACTGTTAATCTAGTGCTGTTAGAAGTGGAAGATAAGCCGATTATCCGCGTAATACTCGTAATAATATCATGCTTCATCAACAAATTTACAACATCTTTCTCCAAAGTCATGTCCCACAATGAGCACAAATTAGACTCAAATTCGTCATTCCACTCGCTGCCGGTAAACTGGAAATTATTTGATAAATTCTGTATTCAACAACCACTTTTTTAATAAAATTTAAATGAAAACTCTGCTGCCTATTCTCAGTAACTGCCCAAAATTTGTATTGTAAAATTATCTTTATTTTTCAACAATTAAGAGTTATAAGTTTCTAAGTTGACAATAATGTTCTACCTAAAGTTTTAGGTAAAGGTTTATCTATAATTTTTGCTGTTTTTTTTTTTTAATTAAGGCGCGTCAACATCTATGGCCATTGACGCCCGGAGCCTTCTCAGTGCACTGCCGGCCTCCGGACAGTGTTCTCTCGTAACAGACAGCACTGTCAATCACCGGACAGTGAGCTGTAGGGGCTCCTAGGAAGAAAACAATGTAAGGCAGTACAGCTGGACTCGAACCCGGGTCCTCTGCGTGAGAGTCCATTACGCTAACCACTGAGCTAATTCCTTCCCTATATTGTTTATCACTATTTATTTTTTGGATTTAAGGCGCGTGAACATCTATGGTCATTGGCGCTCGGAGCCTTCTCAGTGCACTGCCGGCCTCCGTACAGTGTTTTCTCATTACAGACAACACTGTCCATCACCGGACAGTGAGCTGTAGAGGCTCCTA